>MU756013.1:68091-108048 GCA_026770625.1 Nicotiana glauca | reverse complement strand
TGAGTTTGATGTTTGATGATGTGTTAGGTTTACTCTTAGTTTTGACTAATTAGGATTAATTCAGTAGTTCCGTTTGTTATTAGTTGATTTTAATCAATTTAGTTTAGTTAGCTTAAGGTTAATCATTGATTCCATGTTTAATCCAAATAGCTGTTACAATTATACAAGCTAGATAGGGGGGTTGGTTTAGTTAACTGAAGTTGGTAATTTTAGGTTGAATTCAAGGGTAGTTTAGGTGTTTGTGATTGGGTGGAACATGATAGCTAACACTAGATTCTTCTAGGATTTTCTAGAAAGGGACTTTAATGTATATTTTAAGAAACTTAGTGTACTAACTTGAGGAACAAGCTAATAAGTAGAGTACTGAATTGAAATAAAACAGGGACTGCAGTGTAAAACACTAAATCTGAAATTGCATCTCATAGTGCCTATAAAAGGGCCAAGTCTTTGCCTTAATGAACAAGTTTTCAGCCCCAAAACTCCCCCCAAAAACCTCCTACATAGAAAGTTACAGAAAATCAAAAAAAAAACTACTGTTACATTAGTGTCATTGTCAGATTCCAGCATTTAATTCCAATTTCTAGCTCATTCAGGATCAGAACTGCTCGAATCTCTGTTTCTATTCAATACTGGTAGTTTGAGGGCAGATCGAGTCATTTTGGCATTGAATTTGGCTAATTCGAATATTTGTGGATCATCTGTTTGAGTGTGTTGATTTTCTGGTTTGGTTTGGATCACTTTGGTACTGATTTTGGGTTGCTACATTGGTCTTAATTGATTCTTGGTCTATTGGTTTGTTTCTGGGGTTGAGTTGATGGTATTTGTTGCTGTTTGATTCCAAAGTGTTGTTGTCTATTATTTTCTGCTGCTGACCTATTTCTCCTTCTCAATTACAAATTCAGGTACACATTTTGAGCCTGGTTCACTGTAATATCTTCAATTGAGGACGAAAAATTGAAATTGAAGCCATTCCTTTACTGCAGCTTTACTACTTTAATAGTTCTATTACGTTTTAGATAATTTTCTATGATTTGGTCAATTGAGCATTGTAATTAAACTGATGGACTGGAACTATTTGAATTAGTTGTATTGTTGGGCCTTGAATGTGTATGAACCTTTTGTTCTAGTTTGAATATTAGTTGAATTAGTTTTCATGTGAAGTTAATAGAATAATGGTGATTATTTGCAACTATTTCTCCGGCTGTTTTTTTTTGTGACTTACTGAAATAAACTTCAGTAATCATTCTCACTTAAATTTGCAATCAAAAGGGATTTCCAAGGAGTAAGATAGGGGTTATAAAATTAACACATTATTTACAACAAGTAGCCTATTAATCAGTGTTAGAACGTGATCTAAGCAATAGTTGTGGAGTTTAATAGTATTTTGTTACAGTTCATTGTTAAAACAATTTGCATGTGAATACATTACTTTACCATAAATCATGTTGTCTAAGTAGTAATAAGCAAATTTACGAGCAATCTTAAGGTCTGATTAGCTCTGTTCATCTTAATGGGCCACTGGACTCTCTTAGGCCCAGATTCGAATGGAGCACACATTTGTTTACGTTGGCAGCAATTTAATATGCTCAAAATTGGAGTTGTCTCTGAGTCTAGTATTGATTCATTGATGATTTCTATATTCAATCCAAGGTCAATTCAGATTATTAGTAATGATAGTTAAATGGGCTTTAGAGACACTAGTTATTAGAACACATAGTCATCTTTAGGGTTGACCTTTAAATAAAATATGAGATGAGCCTCGCCAAACATAATGCCAAATTGCGGGGCCCTCAATAGATGTTTGAATAAAATACTTAGAATTCGGGTGAACCGTTTAGCGAATTTCACGATTTTCCCAAAATAGTAAAGGCGTAGTTGCTTTAAGCGCGAATTTAATAATATTACCTCCTTAATACGGGTGCACATTTATGTGACCCAAATCTAAATCTCAACGAAGTCGAAATGTGTCAAAAGCCACGGGTGTACTGGTACAACGTGGTTCGAGATATATTTCACGACGTTGCAATTCTTATTAATAAATATATAATAAACGCGGATTATTAATAAAAGGCACATAGGCTGGAACATGTTTTGAAATCAGATAAAAATACAACAGTTGAGCGACCGTGCTAGAACCACGGAATCCGGGAATGCCTAACACCTTCTCCCGGGTTAACAGAATTCCTTAATGGGATTTTTGATTCGCGGACTATTAACAGAGTCATATTTTTCCTCGGTTCGGAATTCAAACGGTGACTTGGGACACCATTAATCTCCCAAGTGGCGACTCTGAATATTAATAATAAATACCGTTTCGATTGTCCTTTAAGTGGAAAAACTCCTTTACGCCCCTTGCGGGTGTAGTGAAAAGGGAGGTGTGACAGCTGTTGCCCAGTTCCTTGTTCTATGCAATCACGTAGCTTCTTCCGCGATCGCATAGTGTAAAATTTCAAGAGCCCAGTTCGTTCTATGCGATCGTATACTCCCTCCCGCGATCGCATAGTGTAGGTCTCAGGTGCTCGAAATTGTCTCTATGCGATCGCATTGTCTCATTCGCGATCGCAATGGTCAGTCTGCTCCTTCTATGCGATCTCAATGTACCCTTCGCGATCGCAGTGACCAAGTAACCCCTTTCCTTTATGCGATTGCATCACTTGCCCCGCGATCGCATAGAGCAATTTTGCCCAGCGATTTTAAAGACCCAAAACAGAACCCATTTCGGGATTATTCCCACATTTCACAAAAACCTCTCTTCTCCACAGCCTTTGAACGATTCTTGGAGCATTTCTTCACCAAAGTTTCTTGGGTAAGTGTTTCTTAACTCGTTTTCTTCATTTTCCATCAATATCATTTGAATTCCTAGGCCTAGAACATATGAAAATAGGTAGAAATTAGAGAATTGGATAGAGTTAGGGTTTTCAAATATTTCGCGAATTAGACCTCGTTTTGGGGTCAAACTTGAAAGCAAATTATATATTCGGGCTCGTGGATGAATAAGTGAATTTATTTTGGTTCGAACCTTGTGTTTTGACCAAGCGGGCCCGGGGTCAATTTTTATAATTTCGGGCAGAATGTTTAGGAAAATATATTTAGGAATTTGGATTGGATTGTTTAGTATTATTGATGATATTAAATTAATTGTGTATAGATACGATTGGATTGAAGCCAAATTCGAAAGGAAAAGTGGTTCTTAAGGATTGAGTGGCCATAGAACTCTGAGGTAAGTGTTTGGTCTACCCTAGCTTGAGGGAATAGGAGTTGAGTCATATTTGTTACTTGCCAATTGTCGAGTACGATGTATAGGCATGGTGACGAGTATCTATACATTAGTGTCTAGTATGACCATGAGTCTTTATATTACGAATATTTTGATTTTTGCTATATCTTCCATGTTTGAAAGCTGATTTCTATATATTGTGAAGAGTATGTGAAGGAAATTGTGATATTTAATGTTGAGAAGCGTTGACTCAATTATAAATGAACTACTGAGTAAGAACGAAAGAAAGTGAAAGAATCATCAAATTAGTCCCTCGCCAATAATATTTATGGAATTGTTGACATATTCCTTGCTGGAAACTTTATCACATATTATTGAGTCCTTGTTGGACCCCCTATTAATATTTTTCCAGTCTATGCCCTTGCCCCTTAACTGTGATTGTTGCTTAGGAGAGGAAGAGAGTAAAAGCATGAAGAGTGATGTCGTGCATTATTTGATATATTGAAATTGGAGCGAGTGGTACGCCTACCACAAATGATATTGAAATGGGAGCAAGTGGTACACCTACCAAAAATGATAATAAAATGGGAGCGAGTGGTACGCCTACCACAAATGATATATTGAAATGGGAGCGAGTGGTACGCCTACCACGAGATATTATGAAATAGGAGCGGGTGGTACGCCTACCACGAGATATGAGGAATGGGATCGGGTTGCACACCTGCAAAAAAGTTTTCTTTATTTCTTATTTCCGTGTTAGAAGTTAAACTGTAGATTGTTTCTCCGTTATTCCTGATATCCTATTTATATCTGATACCCGTGAAGCATGTTCCCTTCCCACATTGACTGATTGTTTCTTGTACTTCCTTGTTGTGTGTATATATATTTGAACTACATAGGATTAATTGGGTGTTTGGTCCTCGCCTCGTCACTACTTCGCCGGGGTAGGCTAGGGACTTACAAGCACATGGGGTCGGTTGTGCTAATACTACACTCTGTGCTCCTTTGCACAGATATAGGTTTCGGACAGCAGTAGCGCGGGTGTTAGCATTTCGACCAGCGAGACACTGAGGTAGCCTTGCAGGCATCCGCAGGCCCGGCGTCTCCTCTGTCTTTATTTTCAGTCTGTTATCTCATGTATTCGAGACAAATAGTTTTATATTTCTTTCAAACGGTTGTGTTTAGTATTCTTAGTAGTTCGTGAGTAAAGTGACATCAGTTCTTGGGTAGAGGTTTATGTTGAATTTCCGTATTTCATTAGTTTTATTAACTTAAGTCTTCTGCTCATTTAAATTATTCCATTGTATTTATATGATTATTGTTAAATTGTTAAAATAAGAATATTGGGAAATTATTAAAATAACGAAAAAGGTAGATAAGAGTTTGCTTGCCTAGCTCCTTCTAGTAGGCGCCATCACGACTCTCGAGGGTGGGAAATCCGGGTCGTGACAAGTTGGTATCAGAGCTCTAGTTTACATAGGTCTCACAACTCACGGACAAGCTTAGTAGAGTCCGAGGGATCGGTACGGAAACGTCTGTATTTATCCCCCAGACGCTACAGAGTTAGGAAAATTTTCACCTTTGTTCTTTTCTGTTGTGCGGATTTATTCCACAAATGCTAAGTGAATTTCTACTCTGTTCTTTAACAGATGGAGAGAACACACGCTCCCTCATCTACCGCTCAGCAGCCCGAGGCCCCAGTAGTAGCTCCCACTAGGGGAAGAGGGCGAGGCCGAGGCCGTACTAGAGGCTGAGGTAGGGGCAGAGCTCAGCCCCGAGAAGCAGCACCAGTGGCGGAGCCTCAAGTTGATTTTGAAGAGGAAGAGGTTCCACCCCAGCAGTTCAGGTAGGCCCAGCTCAGGTCCCAGAGGGGTTCATTGCTACCCCAGCTCTTCAGGGCGCTCTAGTCCGATTGGTAGGCTTCGTGGAGAGTGTCATTCGAGCGGCTTTGCTTCTAGTAGCACCATCCACTCCTCAGGATAGAGGAGGAGTTCAAACTCCTACTACACGTACTACGGAGCAGGTAGCTTCCCAGGTTCAGGTTCCAGTGGGTCAGCCGATCGTAGCAGGTCAGTAGGTTATAGTGGCTCTGGCCGGGAGTAAGATCACTTTTTGGGAGGCGGCCAATGTGGGCCGTAGAGTTGAGATGGTTATGCCACATGGAGGTGGCCATGGGTCAGATAAGAGGTCCCGTCGTGCAGGCAAATTTAGTGGTACCTTATCAGGAGGTAGAAGTTCTTATGGTAGAGGCCATCCTCCTAGGCCCTTTCAGTCAGCTTTCCAGGTCACTCATGGTACTTCAGGTGGCCATTCAGGTCGACGGGGTCAGTTCCAGTTTCCTCAGCTACAGCATTCACGTGGATGCTATGAGTGTGGTAGGCATGGTCACCTCAGGAGGGCTTGCCCGAGGTTGAGGGGTGCTCAGTCGCAGTAGTCGAGGTCTTGCCATGCTTGTGGTGACCCGAGGCACATTGTCAGATTTTGCCCTCGAGCTTCAAGCAGCTTTCAGCATCAGAGTTCTCGTACTAGAATTTAGGTACCAGAGGTTCCACAGCCTGCCCAGCCAGCTAGAGGCGGTGGCAGGGGTGTCAGAGGTGGAGGTAGAGGTCATAGAGGTGGAGCTTAGGCCGCCGGAGGTAGAGGCCAGCTAGCAGCAAGGCCAGAGGCTGAGTCTTCGGATGCATACATTACAGGTACTATTCTAGTTTGTGATAGAAATTCTTTAGTGCTATTTGACCCTGGGTCTACGTATTCGTATGTGTCATCATACTTTGCACCGTACTTGGTTCTACCTAGTGATCCACTGAGTATTC
Organism: Nicotiana glauca; assembly: GCA_026770625.1. NCBI lineage: Eukaryota > Viridiplantae > Streptophyta > Magnoliopsida > Solanales > Solanaceae > Nicotiana > Nicotiana glauca. The sequence goes on along the minus strand of MU756013.1, from coordinate 102,018 downwards.
CTGTTCATGTGTCTAACTTGGTGGGTGATTCTATTATGGTCGATCGAGTCCATCGTTCCTGTATTGTGGTGATTGGGGGTCTTGAGACCCGTGTTGATTTGTTGCTTTTAGATATTTTCGAGGAGAGGTGTTTAGCTTATTTGGCCTACGTTCGTGATTCCAGTGCCGAGGTTCCCACTATTGATTCTGTGCCCGTGGTTCGTGAGTTTCCAGGAGGTTTCTCATTCATACCTGCCGGGTATGCCACCCGATGGGGATATTGACTTTTGCATTGATTTGGCTCCGGGCACCCAGCCCATTTCTATTCCACCATATTGCATAGCCCTGCCAGAGTTGAAGGAGTTGAAGGATCAGTTGCAAGAATTTCTTGAGAAGGGTTTCATTAGACCCAGTGTGTCACCGTGGGGTACGCCGGTGTTGTTTGTAAAGAAGAAAGATGGTTCGATGAGAATGTGCATTGATTACTGGCAATTGAACAAGGTTACAATCAAGAATAAATATCCACTGCCGAGGATTGATGATTTATTTGATCAGCTTCAGGGTGCCAAGGTGTTTTCAAAGTTAGACTTGAGATCTGGCTACCATCAGTTAAAAATTAGAGCATTCGATGTTCCTAAAATAGCTTTCCGCACTCGGTACAGACATTATGAGTTCGTGGTTATGTCTTTTGGGGTTGACAAATGCCCCAGCAACTTTTATGGACTTGATGAACTGAGTGTTCGGGCCTTATTTGGACTTGTTCGTGATAGTCTTCATTGATGACATATTGATATACCCCCGCAGCCAGGAGGAGCATGGGCAGCATCTCAGAGTAGTTCTTGAGACTCTGAAGGATAGCCAGTTATATGCTAAGTTTTCAAAGTGTGAGTCTGGTTGAGTTCAGTTGCATTTCTGGGTCATATTGTGATCGCAGAGTGCATTAAGGTTGATTAGAAGAAGATTGAGGTAGTCAAGAACTGGCCTAGACCCACATCAGCTGCAGAGATTCAGAGTTTCTTGGGATTGGCAGGTTACTATCGACGGTTCGTGGAGGGATTTTCATCTATCGCAGCCCCGATGACCAGATTGACCCAGAAGGGTGCCCAGTTCAGTTGGTCAGACGAGTGTGAGGCGAGCTTTTGGAGGCTCAAGACAACTCTGACTACGACACCGGTGTTAATTTTGCCTACAGGTTCAGGGCTTTATACCGTCTGTTGTGATGCTTCCCGTGTTGGGCTTGGTGCAGTGTTGATGCAGGATGGCAAGGTCATCGCTTATGCTTCAAGACAGTTAAAGATTCACGAGAATAACTATCCAGTGCATGATTTGGAGTTGGCAGCTATTTTTCACGCATCGAAGATTTTGAGGAACTGTTTATATGGCGTGGCATGTGAGGTGTTCACTGATCACAAGAGTCTTTAGTACTTGTTTAAGCAAAAGGAGTTGAATTTGAGACGAAGAAGATGGTTGGAGTTGTTGAAGGATTATGACATCACTATTTTATATCACCCCGGGAAGGCCAATGTGGTGGCCGATGCCTTGAGTAAAAAGTCAGCCAGTATGGGCAGTCTTGCTTTTATTCCGGTCAGTCAGAGGCCACTTGCCTTAGATGATTAGTCTTTGGCCAATCAATTTGTGAGGCTGGATATTTCTGAGCCAGTCGAGTGCTAGCTTGCACGGTCGCTCGTTCTTCATTATTGGAGTGTATCCGTGATCGGCAGTTTCACGATCCTCATTTGTGTGTCCTTAGAGACACTATGCAGCGAGGAGGTGCCAAGCAGGTTACATTAGATGCTGATGGAGTTTTTAGATTGCAAGGGCGAATTTGTGTACTAAACGTGGATGGGCTTCGAGAGTTGATTCTAGAGGAGGCCCACAGTTCCCGGTATTCTATTCATCCTGGCGCCGCGAAGATGTATAAAGATTTGCGGCAGTATTATTGGTGGCGTATAATGAAAAAGGATATTGTAGCATATGTAGCACGGTGTTTTAACTGTCAACAGGTTAAATACGAGCACCAGAGACCTGGTGGTTTATTTCAGAGAATTGAGCTTACCGAGTGGGAGTGGGAGCGGATCACTATGGACTTCGTTAGTGGACTTCCATTGACTCGGAAGAAGTTCGATGCAGTTTGGGTTATTGTTGATAGGCTGACCAAGTCAGCGTATTTCATTCCTGTGGCAGTCACCTATTTATCCGAGAGGTTAGCTGAGATTTATATCCGGGAGATTGTTCGCCTACATGGTGTACCGGTATTTGTCAATTCAGACCGAGGTACGTAGTTTACCTCGCATTTCTGGAAAACATTTCAGCGGGAATTAGGCACCCAGGTACAGTTGAGCACAACATTTCATCCTCAGACGGACGGATAGTCAGAACGAACTATTCAGATATTAGAGGATATGCTCCGAGCTTGTATTATCGACTTTGGAGGTTTGTGGGATCAGTTCTTTCCTTTAGCAGAGTTTGCCTACAACAACAGCTACCAGTCGAGCATCCAGATGGCTCCTTATGAGGCCTTATATGGTAGGCGGTGCCGGTTTTCGATTGGATGGTTTGAGCCGGGAGAGGCTCGGTTGTTAGGTACAGATTTGGTTCAGGAGGCCTTGGATAAGGTCAAGATTATTCAGGAAAGGCTTTGTTCAGCTCAGTCCAGACAAAAGTGCTATGCAGATCGTAAGGTTCGATATGTAGCTTTCATGGTCGGTGAGCGTGTGTTGCTCCGAGTGTCGCCTATGAAGGGCGTGATGAGATTTGGGAAGAAAGGCAAGCTTAGCCTTAGGTTCATTGGTTCGTTTGAGATTCTTCATCGAGTGGGAGAGGTGGCTTATAGACTTGCATTGTCTACTAGCTTATCAGTCGTACATCCAGTTTTTCATGTATCCATGCTTAGGAAATATCACGACGATCCAGCCCACGTGTTAGATTTCAGCACTGTCCAGTTGGACAAAGACTTGTCTTACGAGGAGGAGCCGGTGGCTATTTTAGACCGGCAGGTTCGTCAGTCGAGATCCAAAAGTTTTCCCTCTGTTCGTGTTCAGTGGAGAGTTGATCTGGGAGTCTGAGTCTGATATGCGAGCCGTTATCCCCATCTATTCCCCGACTCAGGTACTTCCTTCTTATGTCCGTTCGAGGACGAACGATTGTTTTAGAGGTGGAGAATGTGACGACCTAAAGGGTCATCACTATTTTCTTATCCATTTTGAGCTTCCAAGACCTTGAAAACCTCATTTATAGTCGCCTCGATTTGCGTGCGTAGTCCGTACGCATAGCTGGAAGCTCAAATATGAAATTCTGTAAAACTTTGCTAAGTTTTGATATTAAAATAAATAAATTTGACTTCGGTCAACATTTTGGGTAAACGTACCTGGACCCGTTATTTGACGGTCCTGGAAGGTCCGTAGAAAAATATGGGACTTGGGCGTATACCCGGAATCGAATTTCGAGGTCCCAGGCCCGAGAAATGAATTTTTGGGTTAAATTGTTTTTGAAAATATTTAAGAAAAATAAAAATGAAAACTGATTAAAAAGTGATGGTATCGGGCCTGTATTTTGGTTCCGGCACCTGGTACAGGTCTTATATGTGGTTTAAGCACTTTCTGTAAAGTTTGGTTGAAAACGGATGTTGTTTGACGTGTTTCGGAATTAAAATGGAAAATTTGATGTTTTATGAAATTTGGAAGAAATTATTGGTTTTAAGGCTTAATTCATTGTGTATGACATTATTTTGGTGATTTGATCGCACGGTTAAGTTCGTAGGATGTTTTTGAGTTAGTATTCATGTTTGGTTTGGAGCCCCGAGGGCTCGGGTGAGTTTTGGATAGGTGTTGGTGTGGTTTTGAACTTAGAAAAATATGCAGAATTCTGCTGTCTGCTGTTGCCGAGTTCCTTGTTCTATGTGATCGCATAGCTTCTTCCGTGATCGCATAGTGTAAAATTTCAAGAGCCCAGTTTGTTCTATACGATCGCATACTCCCTCCCGCGATCGTATAGTGTAGGTCTCAGGTTCCCGAAATTGTCTCTATGCGATCGCATTGTCTCATTCACAATCGCAATGGTCAGTCTGCTACTTCTATACGATCGCACTGTACCCTTTGGGATCGCAGTGACCAAGTAACCCCTTTCTCTACGCGATCGCATCACTTGCCCCGCAATCGCATAGAGCAATTTTGCCCAACGATTTTAAAGACCCAAAACAGAACCCATTTCGGGATTATTCCCACATTTCACAAAAACCTCTCTTCTCCACAGCCTTTGAACGATTCTTGGAGCATTTCTTCGCCAAAGTTTCTTGGGTAAGTGTTTCTTAACTCGTTTTCTTCATTTTCCATCAATATCATTTGAATTCCTAGGCCTAGAACATGTGAAAATAAGTAGAAATTAGAGAATTGGTTAGAGTTAGGGTTTTCAAATATTTCGCGAATTAGACCTCGTTTTGGGGTCGAACTTGAAAGCAAATTATATATTCGGGCTTGTGGGTGAATGGGTGAATTTATTTTGGTTCGATCCTTGTGTTTTGACCAAGCAGGCCCGGGGTCAATTTTTATAATTTCGGGCAGAATGTTTAAGAAAATATATTTAGGCATTTGGATTGGATTGTTTAGTATTATTGATGATATTAAATCAATTGTGTATAGATACGATTGGATTGAAGCCAAATTCGAAAGGAAAAGCGGTGCTTAAGGATTGAGTTGGCCATAGAACTTCGAGGTAAGTGTTTGGTCTACCCTAGCTTGAGGGAATAGGAGTTGAGTCATATTTGTTACTTGCTAATTGTCGAGTGCAATGTATAGGCATGGTGAGGAGTATCTATACATTGGTGTCTAGTATGACCGTGAGTCTTTATATTACGAATATTTGGATTTTTGCTATATCTTTCATGTTTGAAAGATGATTTCTATATATTGTGAAGAGTTTGTGAAGGAAATTGTAATATTTAATGTTGAGGAGCGTTGACTCAATTGTAAATGAACTATTGAGTAAGAACGAAAGAAAGAGAAAGAATCATCAAATTATTCCCTCGCCAATAATATTTATGGAATTGTTGACATATTCCTTGTTGGAAACTTTATCACATATTATTGAGTCCTTGTTGGACACCCTATTAATATTTTTCTAGTCTATTCTGTTGCCCCTTAACTGTGATTGTTGCTTGCGTGAGGAAGAGAGTAAAAGCACGAAGAGTGATGTCGTGCATTGTTTGATATATTGAAATGGGAGTGAGTGGTACGCCTACCACAAATGATATTGAAATGGGAGCGAGTGGTACACCTACCACAAATGATATTAAAATGGGAATGAGTGGTATGCCTACCAACAATGATATATTGAAATGGGAACGAGTGGTACGCCTACCACAAATGATATAATGAAATGGGAGCGAGTGGTACGCCTACCACTAGATATTATGAAATAGGAGCGGGTGGTACTATGAGGAATGGGATCGGATTGCACGCCTGCAACAAGATGAGCTGAATATGAAAGTTGTCTTTATTTCTTATTTCCGTGTTAGAAGTTAAATTGTAGATTGTTTCTCCGTTATTCCTGATATCCTATTTATATCTGATACCCCTGAAGCATGTTCCCTTCCCATATTGGCTGATTGTTTCGTGTACTTCCTTGTTGTGTGTGTATATATATATATTTGAACTGCACAGGATTAATTGAGTGTCTGGTCCTCGCCTCGTCACTACTTTGCCGGGGTAGGCTAGGCACTTACCAGCACATGGGGTCGGTTGTGCTGATACTACACTCTGTGCTCTTTTGCACAGATACAAGTTTCAGACAGCAGCAGCAGCAGTGGCGTGGGTGTTAGCATTTCAACCAGTGAGACACTGAGGTAGCCTTGCAGGCGTCCGCTGGCCCGGCGTCTCCTCTGTCTTTACTTTCAGTCTGTTATTTCATGTATTCGAGACAAACAGTTTTACATTTCTTTCAAACGGTTACGTTTAGTATTCTTAGTAGTTTGTGAGTAAAGTGACACCAGTTCTTGGGTAGAGGTTTATGTTGAATTTCCGTATTTCATTAGTTTTATTAACTTAAGTCTTCCGCTCATTTAAATTATTCCGCTATATTCATATTATTATTGTTAAATGTTTAAAAGAAGAATATTGATAACGAAAAAGGTAGATAAGAGTTGGCTTGCCTAGCTCTTTCTAGTAGGCGTCATCACGACTCCCGAGGGTGGGAAATCCTGGTCGTGACAATAGTCCTACAGGCATGATTTCTAAATATGATTGAATGTGTAGAGTTAAATAATCCTATAGGCATGGTTTCTAAAATGTAATTGAATATGCAGAATCAAGATAGTCCTATAGGCATGATTTCTAAATATGATTGAATGTGAAGAATCAAAATAGCCCTATAGGCATGGTGTCTACATGTGATTGAATATGCAGAATCAAAACAGTCCTATAGGCATGATGTCTACATATGATTGAATATGCAGAATCAAAACAGTCCTATAGTCATGGTTCTTCCCTTTGCATGCATAAATACCCAACCCTTTTTCACTAGCCAGCCCCAGTGTTTATTACAAAATTATTACACACTCAGTAATGAATTACATTGAAAAATAAAAGAAAGAAAATTACAATTAGAGGAAGCCAAATTCCTATCTTCCTTTCTGAGTTATGGACCAAACCACTTCAAATGCCATTTGCTTCAAAGCCTTTCTCAAACTCGAGTGTGTCAGAGTTCCCTAAGGGCCTCAAAAGGACCCCAGGCAGTGCTCAAACCCAAATTTTAAAACCATAATAGGGACAAGTGCAGTGTAGAAATGCCAGCCCTCATGTGTCCAAGTTTAGAGGGAGCTCAAGGGTCCCAAGGCAAGACTCACATGAGAGAGGCAGAACGTAAGAGACTAAGAGAGAGTGCAAGTACATAAGCACAATTCTGAGAGGGAATAGGGGAAAAAGAGAGGGAAACAAATACACATAAGGGGTTCAAGGGGATATGGAAATTAAAAAAGGGCAAAGGGCAGGCTGTGGGCATGCCCAGCAATGGAGAATGCTAGCATACCCTAAGCCTGTCCAAACACACATTAATAAAGGCTAGGATACCAAGGGATCAGGTTTGGTTCATGGGCAATAACTTACATATTGTCATGCTCCAATCCATAGCTTAAACATACAAGGGGGTGGGATGAAATCAACATGCTAATTTGAGTATTGAACTATACATAAACAGTAAGTAGAGATGGATGCAAAAGCAGTAAATAAACACATTGTTTTGGTGCTTAAAGTTTAAACTAGGACATACTAGTTTCAAAGAAACAAATAGAGAAAAGCAATTGGTCTTGTAAAAAGGCCACAGTGCGGACAAGAAGAGGGAATACTATTGTGTATAAGTGTGAGTTCAAAAAGACTGTGAATGTCTCCTCGTGTTAATAAAAGAGTCGTGCATTTATGACGTGAAAATCGGGAAAAAATAAGGTAAGAAAATAGTTAAGGAACTGAATATCAATTAAGAATCAATCACACAAGACTTCCTTTAATTAAGGAACTCAGATTCAAACAGGAAAACTATTAAAGGGAAGAAATCAAATAAACATCTTGTACAAAGCATGTAGTTAGGGGTAAATACATAAAAAGTTACTTAAAGGGTAGAATTTTGAAATACACGGTTGCATAAATAAGGTAAGAAAAATCAACTAGTAGCCAGTAAATCAAGGATTAGAGATTTACTGGTCTATGAATGAACCAAGTCGAAAAAATTAAGGAAAACCTTTGACTCAAATCGAGTAACAGGGAAGTTAGCAAAAATGGAAAGAAATCAATCAACCTTATACAAAGGAAGTCTGAAATCAATCACAATTGAAAGCCACTTAGAAGGAAAGTTCAGAACATATAAAAAGTACACAAGTAACAGGCATGCGATGCTGAATTTGGAACAAAGTAAAAGTGTCATGCAAATTGAAAAATAAGTAAGTAGTAGACCATATGAGTATGGTAATTCAGCAATAGAGAAGAGAGAGTATCAAATAGCATGCAAAAAGAAGGGGTCAAGTAAAGGTCTTATAGAGTTTAGCAAAAGTCAGAATCACATGAAGAAGCAAAATTGAAGCAATGGTTTTGAGACATAATGAAGCAGTAGATGAAACAACTCTAGGAACTCAAATAGGTCCAGAAAATCAAGCAAGTTCAGAGATGAAGCACAAGCAAATCACGTAGCCAATGGTCTCAATACTCGAATAAAACCCCAAATTTTAGGGTTTTTGCCATTAATCGAGCATAGAGATAAAAGGGAAGAGATCAAGGCAAAAAATACTGACAAAATGCTTCCAAAATCTTAGAAAGGAATTGAGACTTTTAACATGCATCTTTCAGTATAAGAATCAAAGTAGGAGAAACAACATAAAATACAGAAGAAATAACGACACAAGAAATACAGTAGCACAACAGAAGAACACATAGAAGAAATGCCATAGGAAATACAATAGAAGAAATACCATAGGAAATACAGTAGAAGAAACACATAGAAAATACAGTAAAACATGCTAAAGATCAGAGAAATTTTAAAGGACAACTTGATGAAACCCTAAATCGAAAAAAGATGAAGGCTCGGAAGTTGAAGTTTTGAAAGGACTTTGAGAAAAATGCTTAAGAGCTTAGAGAAAACACAAATATACAACAGATCTAAAAGAACTGGAAAACCCTCGAAGGGTTAGGGTTTCAGAAGAACCCCAGTAGTGAGAAAGGCTTGGAAGAGTCATTGTTCTAAGCCGGAAAAGTCAAAATCAGGCTCAAACAGCCATGGCATGCCGGAGGAAGGCCGGAGATGGCCATAGAACTCAAATCAAACGAAGCCCGGATCATGCTTCTTCATGGTCAGATCTCGACACTACAATAACAAGGCGTGTAGGAGCCATATGAGGCGGGAATAGGACTTCGATAGCCTTGGAAGCCATGGATTCTGGTGGCTTTTAGGACGGAAGTGGTGGGAGGCGGCTAAGGTTTTGAGAAGCTTCGAGAGAGTTTAAGAGAATGGGGGGGGGGGGGGTTCAAAGGTGGCTGATGATGCCAAATAAGTAAGGTTTGGGGGTAATGGGTAATTAAAATAGTAAGGTTGAAATGTGGCCGTTGATCATTTTGATCAACAACCTGGATTAAACGGGGAGTCGGGCGGGTCGTTTAAATGGGCTGTGGGTCAAGTAATTTTAGGAATTGGGCTGGATAATTTAAATTGAAATTGGGTTCAATATGGGGGGGGTTAATTTAAGGCTATAATTGAAATAAATGGGGCTAGCATTTAAATAGCCACTTTCCCTTATTTATTTTATAAAAAATAGTGAAATAATTTCTGGAAATAAATTAAAGGTACTAATATGACTAGTAATATATAATTAAGAAAAATAAAATTACTGGAGCCAATTTTACAATTACAAACACAATTAAATCTTAACATATGCTAATATTGCAATTATATGCAATTTAGCCTTAAAATACTAAATAAATTTGTTAAAATATGAAAAAATTATGCTAGCTATGTTTTAGTATAAAAATAAAATTTCAATAAATGAATTACCAAAAACAATAATTTTGGAAATAATCATTGGTTTTTTATGGATGAAAAAGGGAAATAAATTAGTTTAAAAACCTTAAAAACTATGGGAAAAATAGTAAAATGCTTGGACATACTTATATATGATATTTTTAAAGATATTTTGCACATGAAAATATACAGGAAAAAATTAAGTATCAACAGCTGCCCCTCTTTACCCGGGAATGATGAAAGAGTTGTCGGGTAAAGATATGATGACCAATTTGACCGAACGAAATGTTTTGAAGAAATTTGGCTGGGCTCTGGCTTCCAAGCTACCTACATATCCCTGGTTTTATAGGAATCAGGCTATATGTAGTTCATGATCCGTCGGCAGAGTATGCCGATGGAGACCTTTCAAGAACGGGCACAATATTCAGGTTGGGATGAATGGTTAAGGTCTAATAGGGCTGCGGAAACTGGAGTAGGATCGCTCCTATCGAGATGGCCGGTTCTCGCTGGTTTACCTGCAAATAAGCAATACAAGCGTATATTGTGCATAAATTAAAACATGATGCAAGTTCCTATCAGACCATAAATGTTGTCTTTGAACGGTTAGGATGACGTCCCGGGCCATGAAGCGTATAATAAAGGATTCGCATGCTATGAAATGATGCTCTCGGGCTAGGAGAAATGATGCATCCGAACCATGATGCCTTTGAATAATGATGTGCAAAAAATTAAAGGTATCATCAGGCCATGATATGGCGTTCTCGGGCTATGAGAATGATGCCTCCGAACAATGATGCCCTCAGATAATATGGCGAACTTTCAGCCCATGAAATGCAGTAGGTGGCGATCTTTCAGCCCATGAAATGCAGTAGGTGGCAATCTTTCATCCATGCAAGCGTAAATAAAGTGGCGATCTTTCAGCCATGAAAGCATAAATAAAACGACGATCTTTTATCCATGCAAGCATAAATAAAACGACGATCGTTTAGCCATGCAATGCAGAAGATGCAGATGTAGACAATGTTTAGTCTCGGAAGGCAAAATGGTAGCCTTATGTAATGCAGAAAATGCAGATGGAGACAGCGTTTAGTCTTGGAAGGCAGAATGGTAGCCTTATGTAATGCAGAAAATGCAGATGGAGACAGTGTTTAGTCTCGGAAGGCAGAATGGTAGCTTTATACAATGTAGAAAATGCAGATGGAGACAGTGTTTAGTCTCGGAAGACAGAATGGTAGCCTTATGCAATGCAAAAAATGCAGATGGAGACAGTGTTTAGTCTTGGAATGCATAATGGTAGCCTTATGCAATGCATAATATGTAGATGGAGACAGTGTTTAGTCTCAGAAGGCAGAATGGTAGTCTTATGCTATGCAGAAAATGCAGATGGAGACAGTATTTAGTCTCGGAAGGCAGAATGGTAGCCTTATGCAATGTAGAAAATACAGATGGAGACATTGTTTAGTCTCGGAAGGCAGAATGGTTGCCTTATGCAATGCATAAATAAAAATGAAGTGGCAAATGATAGCAGAGTTTCTTAGCTGATAGCAAGTTACGATGTTGGGATCGATGGGGATATTGTGATATAGGGGATATCACTGGCATGTGTCGATGGAAAATACTGGATAAGTGTGACAATTTATGAATCAATATTTGTCGTGTGGGTGTGTAGTATATCATATGCTTTCGTAATCCAAATGCCTGCATCAAAAGAAAAATCGTGAGTTTTGTAAAGGGGAGGTTAGTTCGTATCCTTGCTGGCCTTGCTTGACCTGTTCGACTTTTGATCTGGTGATACGGTATGTATCATTGGGATAGCGTTGCTGAACAAAGCAATTTCGATAAAAACATGCATGAATTTGTAAAAGTATGACATAAGTATATATTTAAGAAATAGCTTTTAGATGAACCGATGATTGTGACATGGTTCAGGACATTGCAACATCTCCTACTACGAAATTTTGAGGGTCCTCCTCAAAATTCTGCCCCAGTCTAACGGGGCTGCTTGCGATGATCGGCTGAAATTACTTTGGAATTTTAAGGGTCCTTTTCAAAATTCTGCACCAGTTTCCAATTGCGCGGGGAGGGAGGAGAAGGGGGGAGGATGAAATTTTATTTGAATTATGAACGAACCGATAAGGTTGCATACGTATCCCCTCTTAAATAGGAATTAGGTCAGACGTAGTTCAAATTACATCATTTAGGAAAGTATAAGATTACATAGTAGCGCTTGACTGCATCTGAATTGATTGGTTTTGGCTAAACTTCTCCGTCCATTTCTGCAAGTATGAGGGCTCCTCTTGTCAGAACCCGGTGAACCATGTATGGACCTTGCCAGTTGGGAGAGAATTTCCCTTTGGCTTCATCTTGATACGGGAAGATTTTCTTTAATACCAGCTGCCCTGGTATGAACTATCTCAACTTGACTCTCTTGTTGAAGGCTCTGGCCATTTTGTTCTGATAAATCTAGCCGTGACACACTGTATTCATTCTTTTTCCATCTATAATAGCTAGCTGCTCGTAACGACTCTTCACCCATTCTGCATCGTCGAGCTCAGCTTCTTGTATGATCCTTAAGGAAGGAATTTCTACTTCGGCGGGAATGACGGCTTCTGTTCCATAAACTAGCATATAGGGGGTTGCCCCAGTTGATTTGCGGACTGTGGTTCGATACCCCAATAAAGAAAATGATATCTTTTCGTGCCATTGCTTATGCTTCTCTATCATTTTCCTCAATATCTTCTTGAAGTTTTTGTTGGTGGCTTCTACAGCTCCATTCATCTGAGGTCTGTAGGCTGTGGAATTCTTGTGTTTGATCTTGAAGGTTTCACACATGGCTTTCATTAAGTCACTGTTGAGGTTGGAGCCATTGTCAGTAATGATTGACTCTAGAAGACCGAATCGACAGACGACATGGTCGCAGACAAAATCTGCCACGACTTTCTTGGTTACTGCTCTGTTAGATGTTGCTTCGACCCACTTGGTGAAGTAGTTGATTGCCACTGAGATGAACATGTGCCCGTTGGAAGCAGTCGGCTTGATTGGACCAATAACATCCATTCCCCAAGCGGCAAAAGGCTATGGTGAGCTTGTTGTATTAAGCTCATTGGGAGGTACCTTTATCATGTCTGCATGTATCTGGCAGCGGTAGTATTTCCGGACATACTGGATGCAGTCTATTTCCATAGTCATCCAGAAGTAACCAACCCGAAGTATTTTCTTTGCTGAAAAAAACTGTTCATATGTGGACCGCATGTCCCAGCATGGATTTCCTCTAGTAGCTTGGATGCTTCCTTTGCGTCGACACACCTTAATAATCCCAAATTCGGAGTCCTCCTATACAGAACTCCTTCGCTGTGAAAGAAATTTTTAGACCTTCGAAGTGGGCGCTTCTGAGTAGTGTTTGAAAGTTCTGGGTACTCTCCTTTCGTCAAATATTCCCTAATGTCATAAAACCAAGCCTTTCCGTGTGCCTCTTCTTCAACATGGGCACAGTAGGCTAGCTGATCATGAATCTTTATTGGAATGGGATCAATGAAGTTCTTGTTTGGATGTTATATCATGGATGACAGGGTAGCCAATGTATCGGCGAACTCATTCTGGATTCTGGGAACATGCTGGAATTTTGTCTTTGTGAACCTCTTTCTCAATTCCTGCACGTGGTGCAGATATGGGAGTATCTTGGAGTTCTTGGTTGCCCATTCTTCGCGGACCTGATGTATAAACAAGTATGAATCTCCAATTACCAGCAACTCTTGTATGTTCATGTCAATGGCCATCTTGAGCCCTAAGATGCAGGCTTCGTACTCGGCCATATTGTTGGTGCACGGGAACCTGAGTTTGGAAGACACCGGATAATGTTGGCCGGTTTCCGACACTAGGACCGCTCCTATGCTGACTCCTTTGAAATTTGCTTCTCTATCGAAAAACATTCTCCAACCGCCATAGGATTCTGCAATATCTTCTCCTATGAATGATACCTCTTCATCAGGAAAATACGTTTTTAGGGGTTTGCATTCTCCATCCACGGGGTTTCCGGCTAGATGATCTGCTAGTGCCTGTCCCTTGATTGTTTTCTGAGTTACGTAGACAATGTCAAATTCACTCAACAGGATTTGCCACTAGGCTAGCTTGCCAGTGGGCATGGGATTCTGAAAGATGTACTTCAAAGGATCCATCCTTGATATGAGACATGTAGTATAGGCACAGAAGTAGTGCCTCCGCTTATGGGACACCCAAGTTAGAGCACAACAGGTGCATTCTAATAGAGAATACCGGGCCTCGTACATAGTGAACTTCCTGCTGAGATAATAAATGTCCTGCTCTTTCCTTCCCGTTTCATCGTGCTGCCCCAGGATGCAACCAAAGGCACCATCTAATACTACGATGTAGAGTAGAAGCAGTCTACCTGGCTCAGGCGGGACCAAAACTGGTGGTGTTGACAAGTATTCCTTGATCATGTCGAAAGCTTTCTGACATTCATCGATCCATTTGGTGGCGACATCCTTTTTCAACATCTTGAAGATCGACTCACAGATAACTGTGGACTGTGCTATGAACCTGCTGATGTAGTTAAGTCTCCCCAAGAAACTCATTACGTCCTTCTTGTTCCTTGGTGGTGGCAATTCTTGAATGACTTTGATCTTTGATTGATCCAGTTCTATTCCCTGGTGACTCACAATGAACCCAAGTAATTTTCCAGCAAAAACCCCAAATGCGCACTTTGCGGGATTCAGTTTTAGGTTGTACCTCCACAGTATATTGAAGAATTTCCTCAAATCTTCCATGTGATCAGTGGCCTTCTATGACTTAATGATGATGTCATCTACGTACACCTCGATCTCCTTGTGTATCATATCGTGAAAAATGGTAGTCACGGCCCTCATGTAGGTGGCCCCTGGGTTCTTAAGGCCAAATGACATCATCTCGTAGCAGTACATTCCCTACGGCGTAATGAAAGCTATTTTCTCAGCATCCTCTTCATCCATCCAGATATGGTGATAACCCGCGAAACAATCCACAAATGATTGCAATTCATGCTTGGCGCAATTTTCGATCAGGATGTGTATGTTTGGTAAAGGAAACTCGTCTTTCGGACTGGCCCGGTTGAGATCCTGGAAGTCGACACAGACCCTGACCTTCCCGTCCTTCTTTGGTACCAGCACAATGTTAGCTAACCATGTTGGATACTCAACTACCCTGAGGACATTAGCTTTGACCTGCTTGGTGACTTCTTACTTGATTTTCAAACTCATATCTGGCTTGAATTTTCTGAGCTTCTGTTTTATCGGTGGACATGTTGGATCAGTTGGCAGTTTGTGTGCCACAATAGATGCACTCAGACCAGTCATGTCGTCGTACGACTAGGCGAATATGTCCTCATATTCTCTTAGAAACTCTGTGTATTCCTTATTTTTTGATGACGACAAGTGAACGCTGATTCGTGTTTCTTTAACATTCTCTTCGTCTCCCGAGTTAACAATCTCAGTCTCATCTAGGTTGGACTTTGGCCTGTTTTCAAAATTCTTGACTTCCTTAACAATCTCTTTCGGTATGTCATCTTCCTCTGAGTCTATGTCTGTTTGTTGGTTGTCTCATTGCATGTCACAGTCATTGGTTCATCAAGATAAGTAATAGTAATGTTGTATAAGTAAAGTAATGAGAGAAAATAATAAGAGTAAGATTTATAAGAAAACCAAAATTCTTTGATAAATTCCATAGCTGTTTTTGAACATTGGAGATCTTTTTGCGAAATTAAAATGCAAAAGGAAAGTTAACTAGTAAAATAAAAGATAGTGCATGATGTTGTTCAGCCTTGCTACCTCGAGGCTCGTCGGGCTTTGGTGGTTCTGATGGTCCAGTTATTGAGGCATGATCCTCTGCTTACAGCTTGTATGGAAGGTCCTTCCTCACCCTCCTCCTCGAAAACGACACAACAATCCATGTCATCGTCTTCCAGGAACAAATTCCTCACTGCTACCAGTTCTTCCTCTTTTTTTGACCCGTAGATAACTTCGGCCGGTTGGAAAGTCTGCTCCAAGCATGGTATCGGCTGCTCCAATGGGTAGTGAGGACCGCGCCATGGTGGCAACTAGTCGTTGAATTCTCTGCAGGTATACTCATATCCCAGACCGAAGGTGGTGCCATGTTTCTTTAGTTTGATATGCTTAGCGATTCCTTGGAGGTTCTTGCTAGGTTCGTATCTACTCCAGTTCAGTATGCTTTCAATTTTGTTGTCCCACTATTTGTCTTTATCAACGGCGTTGACTCGCTCGATGTGGTGGTAAGTTTTCCTGCCTATCCTTCTTCTGCCTCCTATTGCTGGGATAGTCTGGCGACTATATATTGGATTGCTACCATCGTCGTAAATGATGACCTCTTGGTGATTCCAATCAAACTTCACTGCCTAATGTAGCATTGATGCTACAGCCCCAGCGGCATGAATCCATGGCCATCCCAACTACAGATTGTAAGATGTCGGCACGTCTATTACTTGAAAATCAACATTAAACCAAGTAGGCCCCATTTGTAAACACAGGCTAATTTCCCCAATGGTGGACCTTTGGGAACCATCAAAAGCTTTAACGTTGATGGCCCTGTCTTTGATCTCATGCAGTCTTTTTCCCATTGTTATGAGTGTTACCAATGGACAAATGTTGAGGCTAGACCCTCCGTCAATTAGAATCCTGATGATAAAGTAATCTTCGCACCGCACGGTGATGTGCAATGCCTTATTGTGAGTCAACCCTTTGGGTGGCAGCTCATCCTCATGAAAAGTGATTTTGTGACTTTCCAATACCTGCCCTACCATGTTTGCCATTTCTCCTTTGGTGATGTTACTTGGTACATATGCCTCACTTACCACTCTTTCAGCAAGGCATTCTTGTGTGCATCAGAACTTTGTAGCAAAGCAAGGATAGAAATTTGTGCAGGTGTTTTGTTCAAATGATCAATGACTGAGTCTTCTTTGGCTTGTATCTTTCTCCAAAGATCGTCGGTCCCAATTTCAGTGATGGTTGGCTAACTAGAGGCCTGCTTGCTTGACTCAGCCAAATGTTCCGGGGTATAAACCCTATCGGTTCTTGTCATACCCTATGCTGCAACGGCTTCCCCAAACTTGACTTTACCTTTTCTTCTTGTCTCAGCTGTGTAGTCCCAAGGTATGGCATTTGTATGGAATAGTGTTACGACCAACATTGCCACTGGAATTGGCATGGCTATCTTTACTTCGAACGGTACATGCCCCTTAGGCGATAAAACTGCAACTTCAAATGGTGTAGGTACGTTTGCTGGTGACATAAACTCAACCTCAATCGGTGTTGGAATCTTTGCAGAGGATGGTGCTTCAAGCTCGAGTGTCACGAACATCTTTACCTCGACGTCCCTGGAAGGCTAAATCTGGACTACGATCGAATTAAGGGTGACTATTGGCTTATTTGGATCTTCACCATCTGTGATCAAACCAATTGATCCTTTGGGGTCCCAATCATCCTCTATTTCAATCATGTGAATGCCTCCACACTTTTGATCTGGCAGAGGGTTATTGAGGACATTCGGATTAGGCTCCTTTGCCATAATAATCTTGTTATCAATCAATCTAGTTCTTATATTTCAGAGAGCGGCATTCATCAATGGTGTGTCCTTTCATGCCGGAATGGTATGCACATGACTTATTTGGATTAACCCACTGAGAAGGATTCTCAAAAGCAGCAGGGATAGGGTTGACATAACCAGCAGTTTTGAGTCTTTCATACAACTGGTCGATAGGTTCAGCAATGGTCGTGTACTGTTTTGGCGGTCATCAATCAAAGTTTGGTCGAGGTCTAGGAAAGTTTTGGTGTGGAGAAGGGGATTGGTAGTGGGATGGTTGAGTGTTATAGGCTTGGTAAACATGTGTTGATTGGGAGTATGGGTGAAGTGGGCTGGTATGCGGGAGGTGATTGATGAGTGAGTAGTGGAGTTTGGTAAGAGGGTGAGGGTGCTTGGTAGTTTGGGGTAGGCTGATATGTGATTGGAGGAATTGGGTATGTTTGGTATTTGATGGGAGATTTGATTCTCTGTGCCACTATTACGGCTCTTACGTCCCTTTTCTTGGACACACCGCCTGACTGTAAGGTCTTGTTTGTAGCTTGCAAAGCTTCAAAATTCGTAACCATACCGCTTTTGATGCCTTCTTCGATTCTTTCTCCCAAATTGATAATGTCAAAAATTTGTGGCCTTCGATCATCATCAGCCTCTTGTAATACTATGGGTCTTGGGCCCGAACGAAGAATTTGTTCATTTGCTCTTCTTCCAAAGCAGGCCTAACCTTAGCAGCTTCTGACCTCCATTGAGTAGCATACTCACGGAATGTTTTTGTCGGTTTCTTCTTTAGATTTTGAATATAGAACACATCTGGTGCATTCTCTGTGTTGAACCTGAATCTATCCATAAAATCGGATGCCATGCTCACCTAGTTTGACTATTTTTTCAGATCTTGGCTGATGTACCAAGATAAGGCATCTCCCTTCAAGCTCCTCTTGAAAAGCTTCATGCGAATTTTCTCGTCTTTTCCTACTCCAACCAATTTGTCACAGTAAGTTCTCAAATGGACCCTTGGATCCCGTGTACCATCGGAATTTTGAACTTAGGAGATTTTTACCCCTAGGGGAGTTCGACATCGGGTTGTATGCAAAGATCTTCATAGTTTATCCCTGTAATTCCCTTACTACCTTCAACGCCTTGAATTCTACTAGTCAACCTTTTAAGTTCTTCGGCCAGGTTTCTGATGAGCAAGTCCTTATCATCGGACTCGGGTGTGCTTGAAATGTGTTGTGTGGATTGCGACACAATCATCACGTAGATGGGGATATTATGTTGGGTATGGCAGTGGTCATTTGTGGAGTTCTATAGTTCTGGGATGAGCAGCAGGGTGTTATTTGAGGCATGGCAGGTATTGCAGTGGTGGTGAGGAATAGGATGGTTTTGTTGTTTTGGGATATTTTGTGGAGGTACAGGATTCTGAGTATTTGGAAAAGTAACCTCTGGAGTGGTGAGGGAAAATGACAGATTTGCCAGATTTCGGACTTGATCAAGTTCCTCTTGAAATTTCAGCAGCTTTTGTTCCAGTTGGGATGCATTTTCTTTGGGAGCCATGGTACTGTGACCATGAGTGACCTCTACTCGTTCAGTTGAGTTCTCTTTTCTGGCGTTGTTCAAATCTTCCATCATCCCTTGTTCTTGTGTTTGACAGGACTAAGAGGAGGAGTAGGTGGAGGGCCCCTGTATCTCGTAAAATATGATGATGTTGCAATAGTTCACGAGCTAACCTTTGGGGAGGGGAATAAACAAAAGTAAATACAAAAGGTGACAAGTGAGTGAGGATCATAAAAAAAATATTGCAATATTTAAACACATAGTGCGAAAATATAAAATGTATCCTAATTTTGGGGACCTCTTTGTGCCCGAGGTAAGCCTAGCGACAAGTTGATTTAGAGAACTTAGAATGATAAATGCCTTATTTCATTGATAAAAGATAGACGAATCCCAAAGCGACACTAAATAATAAGAAATGAAAATCACTAATGGCCATTAACCTTATTACATTCATAACACGAAAAAGTAAATTCCTATCTAGTTGGTCCCAGAAGGACCTTCCCCAGGTTGAATACTCTCGTTGATCAAATCCTCCAGCTCGCGTAGGTTTACCAGTAAAAATGCCTTTGCAAGGTGTTCTTCTTCATTTCCCTCAGAGTTCTGGCAGTTGGTGACTCTTTTCCTCACTTTTCCTTCCAATTCTAGCAGACTGTATTCCGGATATTCTAACTTTTCGCTAGCTTTGGCAGCTCTCTCTTTCCACTCATTGATTTGGTCATTTGATGGAAGACTCCTCCACCAGTCTAGAAAAAGTGAGGGCGTGCTAATCATACCGAAACTGGGGACCTCATGCCTCATTTTCTGCAAAACAAAAGGGTTAGACCCTACCCCCACCAGACTCGACTATTTAATATCAACAATTAGCATGGCGTATTTTAGTTCTCCAAATAAATGCACAAAACATGGTGATGTCAGTTTGGGTTCTAGGGAAACCCAATGGACTTTGGACAAGGTTGTCTTAAAGAGTCATTATGCGGACAACATAACTGACTCGGTTAGGTTTGACCATGATGCATGCATAATTTAAACAGAGTAGGGTTTCTATGGGGTTTTAGATTGGTACCCTTGAGCGTACAACTCAAGAGGGAAAGGCACGGAACCGTCGACTACACCATTGATCGACTGNTTTATCTTGAAATTTCAGCAGCTTTTGTTCCAGTTGGGATGCATTTTCTTTGGGAGCCATGGTACTGTGACCATGAGTGACCTCTACTCGTTCAGTTGAGTTCTCTTTTCTGGCGTTGTTCAAATCTTCCATCATCCCTTGTTCTTGTGTTTGACAGGACTAAGAGGAGGAGTAGGTGGAGGGCCCCTGTATCTCGTAAAATATGATGATGTTGCAATAGTTCACGAGCTAACCTTTGGGGAGGGGAATAAACAAAAGTAAATACAAAAGGTGACAAGTGAGTGAGGATCATAAAAAAAATATTGCAATATTTAAACACATAGTGCGAAAATATAAAATGTATCCTAATTTTGGGGACCTCTTTGTGCCCGAGGTAAGCCTAGCGACAAGTTGATTTAGAGAACTTAGAATGATAAATGCCTTATTTCATTGATAAAAGATAGACGAATCCCAAAGCGACACTAAATAATAAGAAATGAAAATCACTAATGGCCATTAACCTTATTACATTCATAACACGAAAAAGTAAATTCCTATCTAGTTGGTCCCAGAAGGACCTTCCCCAGGTTGAATACTCTCGTTGATCAAATCCTCCAGCTCGCGTAGGTTTACCAGTAAAAATGCCTTTGCAAGGTGTTCTTCTTCATTTCCCTCAGAGTTCTGGCAGTTGGTGACTCTTTTCCTCACTTTTCCTTCCAATTCTAGCAGACTGTATTCCGGATATTCTAACTTTTCGCTAGCTTTGGCAGCTCTCTCTTTCCACTCATTGATTTGGTCATTTGATGGAAGACTCCTCCACCAGTCTAGAAAAAGTGAGGGCGTGCTAATCATACCGAAACTGGGGACCTCATGCCTCATTTTCTGCAAAACAAAAGGGTTAGACCCTACCCCCACCAGACTCGACTATTTAATATCAACAATTAGCATGGCGTATTTTAGTTCTCCAAATAAATGCACAAAACATGGTGATGTCAGTTTGGGTTCTAGGGAAACCCAATGGACTTTGGACAAGGTTGTCTTAAAGAGTCATTATGCGGACAACATAACTGACTCGGTTAGGTTTGACCATGATGCATGCATAATTTAAACAGAGTAGGGTTTCTATGGGGTTTTAGATTGGTACCCTTGAGCGTACAACTCAAGAGGGAAAGGCACGGAACCGTCGACTACACCATTGATCGACTGGTTTTACCGCAAATATGCTTTTGCCGGATTTAGGGGTGATAATATCGGAAGAGCGCAACAACTCATAATAACCGTTGCTATAGGAATTTGTTTGGCACGAATGGAATATGATGTTGAGCATGATTATGCAACAGTTAAAGGCATGTAGTCATGTATTTGCAGGTTAAGAAAGTAGTAAATACAACAATTTCATAATGTAAAACAGGAGTAATAAAAAGCAGTAAAGAAAAGAAAAGAAGATAAGTTAGTTTTGCAATTGAAAAGAAAATTGAATTCTTAAAGAAAAATAAACGAATAATTGCGCGTAAAGAAGCATAAAAGATCTCCAGTGGAGTCGCCATGCTGTCGCACCCCCTTTTTCTCGCGTAATCGAGTTTATGACATTTGGGAGGACAACTCATTCCGTTTCAGGAATTGGGTTTGAATTGAAGAGTCGCCACTTAATGATTAGGGTGCATTAGGACCCCAAGAAGGGTTTGATTTGAGTGACTAGAGATTGGGTAAGGACTTGAAATTATCCTAAGGGGAAGGTGTTAGGCACCCCTCAGAATCCACTAGTGTGGTTCCCGGCCAGACTATTATTGTGAATCTAGATGCAAATAACACGTAGACAAATAAAACTTCAACTAGGAGGGGATTTTCACATAAGGGTTTACAAACAAATAAAGTTGAAAACACTAAAAGAAAGCTAATTTTTCTTAAAAGGAAAGAGTTTGAAATTCTTTTAAAAGCAACAAGAAAGAAGGGAAAGGGGGTCGTAGGTTTATTAACAATATGGATCACCCCACACAATGTCCGATAATAACTCTTCAATGAGGGGCTACGCGTGGCATTATCGCGTGGTCATCATATCCATATCTACCATTTCCCACCCCGTTAAGGTATTAAAGCGCGGAATGGTATCGTTTACTTATTGCATGCTATTACCTGTCCCAATCCTATCAGTCTCGGATGCATTTAAGACTACTAATCCTATAGGGGAGGGATATTAGGCTTATTTGTAGTTTCAAAGGCAAAATTCTAAGGCGACATACAAAAACATGTATAGCAAGTTGGGGAAAGCACGTAACCAACAAAAAGGCTCAGATATACCTCCTTTACATAAAGAAACACATAATTTAGCATGACTTACACATACTATTTAGGTCTGATTAAAACATAAAAGACGAGGAAGAGGAGGTTGCTGAGGCAGACCAGTTTGATACATGGCTCAGAGAGGAAGTCAGAATCAGACTTGCATTGATTATGTCAGTTATTAGTTAACAAATGCGAAATCAGTTTTTATCAGTAGTTATCACCTAAGGCTTGCCTAAGTGCTTGAGCGAGATCCTAATGAACATGATATCCATTACTGATTCAGAAGTATAGCAAAGTAGCATAGTTTTTTTTAAGACAAATGATTCAAAATTCTTATAGGCAGGGTTTCTATATGTTACTAATTTTAACATGCTACTAGGTTATAACCTTAAGACATGATACCTTACATGCAGAAAATTAAATAAAGCCCTAGGCAGGTTATCTAGGTGTGATATCAACGTGTAGAGTAAATGAATCTCTATGAGCATGATTTCTAGACGCAGTTTGATTGAATAAGCAGAATCAAGATAGTCCTACAGACATGATTTCTAAATATGATTGAATGTGGAGAGTTAAATAATCCTATAGGCATGGTTTCTAAAATGTGATTGAATATGCAGAATCAAGATAGTCCTATAGGAATACTTTCTAAATATGATTGAATGTGAAGAATCAAAATAGCCCTATAGGCATGGTGTCTACATGTGATTGAATATACAAAATCAAAACAGTCCTATAGGCTTGATGTCTACATATGATTGAATATGCAGAATCAAAATAGTTCTATAATCATGGTTCTACCCTTTGCATGCACAAATACCCAACCCTTTTTCACTAGCCAGCCCCAGTATTTATTACAAAATTATTACAAACTCAGTAATGAATTACATTGAAAAATAAAATAAAGAAAATTACAATCAGAGGAAGCTAGATTCCTGTCTTCCTTTCTGAGTTATGGACCAAACCACTTCAAATGCCATTTGCTCCAAAGCCTTTCTCAAACTCGAGTGTGTCAGAGTTCCCTAAGGGCCTCAAAAGGACCCTGGGCAGTGCTCACACCCAAATTTTAAAACCAGAATAGGGACAAGTGCAGTGTGGAAATGCCAGCCCTCATGTGTCTAAGTTTAGAGGGAGCTCAAGGGTCCCAAGGCAAGGCTCACATGAGAGGGGCAGAACTTAAGAAACTAAGAGAGAGTGCAAGTACAGAAGCAGAATTCTGAGAGGGAATAGGGTAAAAGGAGAGGGAAACAAATACACATAAGGGGATCAGGGGGATAAGGAAATTGAAAAGAAGGGCAAAAGGCAGGCTGTGGGCATGCCCAGCAATGGAGAATGCTAGCATACCCTAAGCTTCTCCAAACACACATTAATAGAGGCTAGGATCCCAAAGGATCAGGTTTGTTCATGGGCAATAATTTACATATTGCCATGCTCCAATCCATAGCTTAAACACACAAGGGAGTAGGGAATAGGGATTCATAATGGAAACAGGCAGAAAGAAATCAGCATGCTAATTTGAGTGTTGAACTATGTAGAAACAGTAAGTAGACATGGATGCAAAAGCAGTAAATAAACACATTGTCGTGGTGCTTAATGTTTAAATTAGGACATACCAGTTTCAAAGAAACAAATAGAGAAAAACAGTAGGTCTTGTAAACATGCCACAGTGCAGATAAAAATAGGGAATACTATTATGTATAAGTGTGAGTTCAGAAAGACTGTGAATGTCTCCTCATGTTAATAAAAGAGTCGTGCATTTATAGCATGAAAATCGGGCAGAAATAAGGTAAGAAAATAGTTAAGGAACTAAATATCAATCACACAAGACTTCCTTTAATTAAGAAACTCAGATTCAAATAGGAAAACTATTAAAGAGAAGAAATCAAATAAACATCTTGTACAAAAAAAAACAGTTAGGGTTAAATACATAAAAAGTTACTTAAGGGCAGAATTTTGAAATACACGGTTGCATAAATAAGGTAAGAAAAATCAATTAGTAGCCAGTAAATCGAGGATTAGAGATTTACTGGTCTATGAATGAACCAATACAGAAAAACTAAGGAAAACCTTTGACTCAAATCGAGTAACAGCGAAGTCAGAAAACATGGAAAGAAATCAATCAACCTTATACAAAGGAAGTCTGAAATCAATCACAATTGAAAGCCACTTAGAAGGGAAGTTCAGCACATATAAAAAGTACACAAGTAACAGGCATGCGAGGCTGAATTTAGAACAAAGTGAAAGTGTCATGCAAATTGCAAAATAAGTAAGTAGTAGACCATAAGAGTATGGTAATTCAGCAATAGAGAAGAGAGAGTATCAAATAGCATGCAAAAAAAGGGGTCAAGTAAAGGTCTTATAGAGTTTAGCAAAAGTCAGAATCACATGAAGAAACAAAATTGAAGCAATGGTTTTGAGATATAATGAAGCAGTAGATGAAACAACTCTAGGAACTCGAATAGGTCCAGAAAATCAAGCAAGTTCAGAGATGAAGCACAAGCAAATCACGTAGCCAATGGTCTCAATACTCGAATGAAACCCCAAATTTTAGGGTTTTTGCCATTAATCGAGCGTAGAGATAAAAGGGCAAGTGATCAAGGCAAAATATACTAACGAAATACTTCCATAATCTTAGAAAAGAATTGAGACTTTTAACATGCATCTTTCAGTGTAAGAATCAAAGTAGGAGAAACAACATAAAAATACAGTAGAAGTAACGACACAAGAAATACAGTAGCACAATAGAAGAACACATAGAAGAAACACAGTAGAAGAAATATCATAGGAAATACAAAAGAAGAAACACATAGAAAATACAGTAGAAGCAACACATAGGAAATACAGTAGAAGAAACACATAGGAAATACAGTAAAACATGCTAAAGATCAGAGAAATTTTAAAGGACAACTTGATGAAACCCTAAATCGGAAAAAGATGAAGGCTCGGAAGGTGTAGTTTTGAAAGGACTTTGAGATGAATTATGCATAAATTTGTAAAAATATGCAAAAATTATGCTTGCTATATTTTAGTATAAATATAAAATTCCAATAAATGAATTACCAAAAATAATAATTTTGGAAATAATCATTGGTTTTTTATGGATGAAAAAGGGAAATAAATCAGTTTAAAAACCTTAAATATTATGGGAAAAATAGTAAAATGCTTGGACATACTTATATATGCATATATATGATATCTTTAAAGATATTTTGCACATACAAATATATAGGGAAAAATTGGGTATCAACAGTAGGAACCAACAAACAGACCTTCTCACAAACAATATTGGAAGAATGTGAGTGCATCGAGAAGAATGGGGGGTTATGCAGTACATCAACAATCTCACAGCTCATTAATGCTCAAAATAGTGCAACTGCGGAGATTCGAAGGTTGAAGGCTAGGAATGCTATCCTGGAAGGTCAGCAGGCCCAAGGGGCTCCGGTGTCAAACGAGGAAGTGGCTCGTTTGACAAAAGAAAATGCTGATCTCAGGGCCCAAGTGGAGAACCTGAAAGCAGAACTCCAAAAGTCGACCAATGCCCGAATAGACCTAGTTCTCCAAACTCTTGTTGCACTTCCAAGACCTCTACTCCTAGTGCCTCCTAAGTAACCCCTTCAGTGACCAATTTCTGGATTGTCTCTTTTAGATTCTATGACTTGGCAAATGCTTTTGCTTTTTTTGCTATGATGTGGTTGGGATGTATCAGTACTGCTCCCATTTTTAACAGTACAATTTTGCCTTTACTTTTTAATATGTTTTATATATATAATCTATCCTCTTTTGTTATCTAAATGCTTGTGTTCTCTGTTTCTCTTCTCTGTCATGTTGTGTGCACATATGTGGCATGGGTTAGCTAGGCTAGACTTCTTTATGTTGTCTGACTGCTTGTGTATTGTTAATGATGCCAAAAGGGGAAGTATAATTGAAACAAGGATCTGATTAAGGGGGAAACATCAAGTCAGGGGGAACTTGTGAAGTTCCTATTACTTCATCTGGTTATTTTTGCTCTAAATACATATTATCAAGGTCTAAGTTTGTCATCATCAAAAAGGGGGAAATTTATGGGTTTTCAATGTCTTTGTATTATGTTTTAATGATCTAAAAACTTACCATCAAGAACCGGATAGGGAACCTGACACATTTGGTACACATTACCAATGAATAGATTCCAGCCAAGACTCCAGCTAATGTGAACTGCTGCAAGTGTAGAAAATAGAGAAAAAAGGTAAGGACTTGATCCCTTGTGTTTCCTTGACAGCAGCACGAAAGTCAACAGTGCACAGCTGGAAAACGACTGCCACAGAAACAGTGCACACAGTGCAACAGTTCTATAGTCACTTGCCCTTTGACCTACCAAGTGCTTACACCATTCAAGTGATGTCATCAAGGGTGTATTGACAACAGCATTATAACAAAACATCACTTGGACACTTGTGAATTCACTTCAAGCATTCAAGTCTTTTGCAAATAGTGAACTTAATTCTCAAGAGCTTGAAGAACAAAGTTAAACGCTACTGCGGACCATTTCCTAAATCGAGTATTCTGTTATCCTTAGTTGAGTTGTAGCTTTGTGATTGTTCTTATTGTAATTCCTAAATTGCTTATCTAGAAGCGCTACTTAGGAACCCCTTTGTAAAACCCTAAACTTTTTGAGTTTGAGTTGTGACTAGAGTTAGTTATAAGTTAAAGTCTTTGTAACTAGTGAATGACAAAGTGGCTTGTGGTAAGTGTATTACAAGTTATTTGAGTTAAAGTCTTTGTAATAAAGTCATTACAAAGTGGCTTGTAATAGAGTGTTTACAAGTTAGTGAATTTCAAAGCCTACAAGTGTAGGCCGGGGTTTTTGTCCCCTTGAGTGGGATCTTTCCACGTAAAAATCCCATGTCTCATTTACTTACTTTTTCATTAGTATTCTCAGTGGAAATTCATAGAGGACCAGGTACTCTATAGTTAAGCGGACTCATATAAACTAACACCCCGGATGATGAATACCCCCCATGGAGTAGGAAACTTGATTACTTGATATAGACTTGGCGGGACTGCTGGCATGACATGTATCCATGGGCACCCTATGATAGCGTTGTAGGTTGTATCTTGGTCCATGACGTGAAATGTTGTTTCAAGGGTGACTCCTCCAGCTAGAACGAGTAGCATTATCTCTCTAGAAGTTTTCTCGACAGCATTATTAAAAACTGTTAGTGTTATGTAACGCGATATTATTTTATCTTCGAGTCTCGTCTGTGCGAGGACTCGAGGATGGATAATACACGCGCTGCTTCCGTCATCCACCATTATTCTTTTTACATCAGTATCTGTAATGCATAAAGTGATAACAAGAGCATTGTAGTAAAAGAAAGACAAATTGTTGGTATCTGATTTATCGAAGATGATACTATATTCGAGGTCATCATACTGTTCATGAGTGATCGACCATTTGAATTTGTGTGTAGAGGTGAATTTTACATGTTTTATTGATTTGTCATCGCACCCACTGATGATTATCTGTATGGTACGAGCGGGAGAGGGCGGTTTTGGAGGTCCCTAGGGTTGTTCGCGTTCGCGGGCAAAGTTAGCTCGTCCTCGGTTGCTCGGCAGTTCTTTCAGGTGTCCCTGATTTAGCATTTTTACTACCTCCTACTGCAGACCTGTGCAATCCTCGCTTTTATGACCCCTTTCCTGGTGGAATTCGAAAAGAAAGTTCGACTTTCGGGCGCTCGTATCGGACTTCATCTTTTGAGGCCATTGTACTTTTGGGTCGAGCTTCTCTAGTGCGTACACTATTTCTAAAGGATAAATACAAAAATTGTGAGTAGATAAGAGCAGAGGCATACCTCTTTCATTTAGGTGTGGCGCGGTATGTCGAGGAGGGGCATCTGTGTGACGCGGAGGAGGTGGGATGGATGTCCTGATGTAGGGCTGATGTCTTTCTCGATCGAGACGGGGTCCCAACTGATCCCTTCGATCGTCGTTGTGACGATCTTTCCTTGCTTCAGCTTGAACTGACTTCAGCCGTTCGATCGGGCCATTGAGGTCGTCCTCGACAGCCTTTACCTCGGTGCAATAGGCATTGTGGATTTCTTCCCAAATGGTGGGGATATTTCATGAGCCTACTTAATAGTTTTCTATTTGCTCTCAACCCTTCCTGCTCAACCCATTCTATAAGGCTGCTACCGCCATCCCCTCTGACACATCCAGCAGGCTCATTCTCACCCTGGTAAACCGGGCTAGGAAGTCCCTGAGTCCCTCGCCTTGCGTTTGCCTAATGGCAAATATGTCGTTTACCCTAGCTTCCACCTTTTTAGCTCCTGCATGAGCAGTAACAAACTTGTCTACCATTTCTTCGAAGGTTGTTATTGACCATACTGGTAGTTGTGAGTACTAGGTTAGGGCTCCACCTGTTAGGGTTTTGCCAAATTTTTTCAGTAGCACCAATGGTACTTGTTCGTTCGAAAGATTGTTGCCTTTTACGGCTGTGACGTAGTGGATGATATTGTCTTCTGAGTATGTAGTACCATCATATATCTTCAGGTATGGTGGCATTTTAAAGGTTTTGGAATCGCGTGGGGGGCTGCTTCCTCATTATATGGTTGCTCGATGAATTAACCAACGTCCCGTTTTGGTAACAACTTTAGGGCGGCTGGTATTTTGTCGACCCTTTCTTGATGCTCCTTCATTTGGTCATGGAGTGCCTTATTCTCATTTTTCATTTCCTCTATTTTATTTAGAATAGTTGCGAGTGCGTCATTACCTGCGTCAACAGTAGTATGAGTGTTACCCGTGCGGGGGCATCTTGTTTGCCAGCGATTGTTGTGACATCTATATGTGCGATGTATCTATTCTCCCTTTGAGCGGGTTTGTCAAGTATGTTGTTCAAAGTGTTTGTTATCCACTCTTGCAGTAGTCTTTTCACCTTCGGTGGTGCCTCTCCTGTTGTAGACATGGAGGCTTCCTTTTCGCGCGAAGCAGTTACGCTTTCATGCGGGGAGATGAAGCGTCTCTCCTAGGTGTAGCTTTTGGTGTCACGTTTTTGTTGTCCTCCTTGCCGTCTTCGTTGATGGTGTTCAGGATGTTGGTTGTGACACCTCCTATTGCTTTTAACCTTGCATCTCATTTTTTTTCCATTTTAGTTTATGCTAAGCTAGGAAGAGATGGATATCCATTTTTATGATCTAGATGAAACTAAAATCTTAATTAAAGAAATCCCCACAGACGATGCCAAATGTTTGACCAAAAGATGTTAAACCCTTTGATTAAACCAATCTTGTGATTAGAAGAAGGGTGAATCTCAGTTAAGAATAATAAAATCTAGATCAAGTGATAGAGGAAGAAAACAAGATGAATGATGTTATCTAATATGTTGGAATCAATTAAATGCTCATAAATGCGACAACTTAAATGCGCAATCAATCTAAGTAAATGCGATCAGCGTAGAAAGGAAATAAGTATGAGATGATTGCAGAATCTTTGGATATTCTCAATATCGTATAATGATGTATATTTAGGTTGTGCAATCAATGAACAAAGTTGCTTTAGTATTTACTCTCAGATGAATCTTTTACAAAGTGTTCTTTTGTCTCTAGCTTCGATCCTCCCTTTTTTACTAACTCTTCCTATTTATAAGGGACAATCTCCCAAGAAACCCTAAAAAGTACAACATAAAGAATATTCTTACTATCTCCTACTAAGTTTACACTACCGTTGACATCTCGTCTCGACTGATCGCTCTTGGTCATGGTCCTTCGTTACGACGACCATTAGACATTGCGTCACGATAACCTTATTCCTCGTCCTACTCGGTGGCTGTCGTGGTTGCCAAATTTGGACACATACACCTTTCACCTCAGTTATCTTTTAATTAGTTTAACAAAGAGTATTATACTTTTTGGTCAAACACATAACACGTGAGTTTGAACCGAGACACATGACTGTAAATAGTGATCAAAGGAGGAGACCCAACTGCATAGATATAGTGAAGAATGGAAGACCATCACTTAGATACATTAGGGAAAAAGGAAAATCAAGACCAGGATTGCAACAAGAAAGAGAGAAACAACTAAGCTTGATCGGTGGGTCTGTCACTACGTACACGATGACAAGAGGAGAACACTTACTGGTCATTTAGTTTGTGGGATAAAATAAAAATGTATGTTATAAATATATTATATTATGGATGTTCATACTCCGTTGTAAATAAGCTTCCTGAAGAAGTTTATCCATATATGGCTCCGCCGTAAATATGTTTATCTATTTAGTACTCTATTGGAAATAAGTCTCATGAAGAAGCTTATCACTTCGGTACCCAGTTGTGGATAAATATTACTTTAGGTAGAAGATTATCCATACCGGGTATAATAAGCTTATTCTTTCGATACTCCATTATGGATAAACACTAACCCCGGTAGAAGATTATCCATACCGGGTATAATGAGCTTATCCTTTCAGTACTCCGTTATGGATAAACATTACTCTTAGTATAAGATTATCCATATTGGGTATAGTAGCAAATTACACACCAGCTTGTAGTAGCTTACACAACATCTTGTAGTAGCAGCTTATAGTAGCTTACACAGTAGGTTGCAGTAGCAGCTTACACAGCAGCTTGCAGTAGCAACTTACACAACAACTTCCTTTCTTCTATAAATAGAAGAGTTTTCAGTTCATTATGTACATCAATTTGAATTTGAATAATATATCAGTTTCTCTCTATACCTATCTTTACTTTACAGACTTTATTTTATAACACATTATCAGTACGAGACTCTGCCATCTTGAGCAAATACTTTGAAAGTATCTGAGGTACGAACTTTCTTTTTCTATATAATGTCAAATCTTTCTAAACTTGAATTTTTAGCCCTGGATATATCGGGAAAAAGCTACATGTCTTGGGTGTTTGATGCTAAAATTCATCTTGATGCGATAGATCTGGCAGATACCATCAAGGATAAAAATCAGGCATCAAACCAAGACTGTGCCAAAGCAATGATATTCCTATGCCATCACCTTGATGAGGGCCTGAAAATGGAATATCTTATTGTTAAAGATCCAGTCATAATGTGGAATAATTTGAAAGATAGATATGACCACCTGAAGATGGACGTTCTTCCACAGGCACATTATGATTGGACTCATCTAAGGCTACAAGATTTTAAATCTATCAATGAGTATAATTCTGCTATGTTCAGACTTATTTTCCAATTGAAATTATGTGGTGATAATATTACTGATCATGATATCTTGGAGAAAACTTTCACCACTTTTCATGCCTCGAATATGCTCCTACAGCAGCAATATCGAGAGATGGGATTTAAAAAGTATTCTGAACTTATCTCACATCTTCTTGTAGTCGAGCAACATAATGGGCTATTAATTAAAAACCATGAAAGACGACCTACTGGTTCTTGTCCATTCCCTGAAGTGAATGAGACGAACTTCCACCAAGCTAAACGTGGAAGAGTTCGTGGCCCCAGTCGTGGTCATGGCCGTGGTCGGGGAAGAAATCCCAATCATGGTAATAATATGCACCAAAGAACCCTCCTCGCCACCAGCAGTGGAAAAGGAAGGAACAAAAGCCTGAAGCGGTGCAAGCACCAAATGCAAAGAGTGCATGCTATAGATGTGGAGGAAAAGGGCACTGGTCACGTACTTGTCGTACGTCAAAGCACCTGGTTGAGCTTTATCAAGCTTCCCTAAAGAAGACTGAGAAAATGCTTAAGCAAATTTTATTTCTGAAGATAATTTAGACTTCATGCATTTGGATGTAGCTGATTACTTTGCACTCCCAGAAGGAGAAACAAGTCGTGTGATTGGTGGTGAATCTGTAGAAATGTAAATATTTTAATTTTTGTTTGCAATAGGTAGTATGGTTATGTAATTGTATATAAATAAAAGTTATGATTTGATAATGATGTTTACTATAATATATCTTATTTATGTCATTTTGAAAAATATGGATAACATTATTAGATCAACTTAAACTCTAGCAGAGTTTGCAAGAAATATACAACTACCAGAAGTGGTTATATTTCGTATATCACATTGTAACTATATTTTGTTAACCATCAGAAGTGGTATATGCCTATGATCACCAGAAGTGATAATTTAGGCTTTCTATGGTTACAATTAAAGATAAGCTGCATAAATATTCTTTATATTAAATGTACGCCTCGATTTGCTCCTGAAGTAGTAAATATTTTAAAAGAGGTTGAGGCATCACAATTTGATGTGATTAATGCGCATTCATATAATTATGTTCGATTTTCCTGAAGGATGAGAACTTTTAATAATAATAATCCATTCCCTGAAGTGAATGTGACAATATCAATAAATCCGGTAAATATGAACGCGCTTTTGATGTAAATATATTCACCTCCAGAAGAGGTAATATAATTGAGAGAATATATACTCAATATTTCGTATTTTAAATTTGCTCCTGAAAAAGTAATACAATTGAAATTGCCTCCTAAAGTAGGAAAATATTATGAAGAGGAGTTTTCTTGTGCTTAAACAATTGTTCATTTGATTGTGATTTTCTCTTATGATACCAGAAGTGTTTGAGCAATACTTGATAGTACAAAATGTATCAACAACTCCTGAAGAGCTAACTGTTTGCCTAGAAGACACATGAGACCAGTAGTGTCCGATAAATATTAGATTGTGGATAATAAATAAAGGCTCTCGAAGAGCTTATTTACAAATATGTCATTCATATTATATAATTATGGTCAAAACATATATTCTAGTAAACCCAAAGTTTACTAAAATAAATGGCTATCATATTGAGACTATAAATGATTGGAAGATTGAAAATCTTCATGTTTCCACAATCATAGGGGGTAAAATAATATGTATATGAGAAGTTACCTGCCTTATTCTTCGATTTGTACTACATCATGTATCACGGTAAACCAGAAGTTTACTAATAAAAAAGTAGCCACAGTAAATTAGAAGTTTACTAATGCAAAAGTTTATATCATAGTAAACCAGAAGTTTACTAAGACATAGAACATGTCATGATGAACTTGAAGTTTTCATTTGCCATTTTTAAATGAGCTATTTGAGAATTTAGATAAGCATATACTGAAGAACTAGAAGATTCTTCAAGAATTCTCCTGTGTTGCTTGTTCTTATAATAAATTGATTATACCAGCTAAAGTTGTGTGAAGACCCAAAGGGTCATCACCTATTTCCTCATTCGTTTCGTGCTTCCGAGGCCTTAAAAACCTCATTTTTACTAGCTTCTATTTGCGTGCGCAGTCTGGGCGCGTAGCCGAAAAGCTTTTATGTTGAAATATGTGAATTCTGTGAAAATTTTGAAGAATTTTGATATTAATATGATTAAAGTTGACTTTGGGCAACATTTTTGGTAAACGGACCCGGACCCGAGATTGGACAGTCGCGGAAGGTCCGTAGAAAAATATGGGACTCGGGCACGTGCCCGGAGTCGAATTTCGAGGTCTAGAGCCCGAGGAAAGAATTTTTCTGTTAAATTGTTTTTCTAAAATTATTAAGGAAAATGGAAATGAAAATTCATTAAAAGACTATGGTATCGGGCTCATATTTCGGTTCCGACGCCCGGTACAAGTCTTAAATATGTGTTGAGTGCTTTCTGTGAAGTTTGGTCGAAATCGGACGTCGTGTGACTTGTTTCGGACTATAAGTTCCAAATTTGAAAGTTTATGAAGTTTAGAAGAAAATCATGAGTTTTGGGGCTTGATTCTATGTATCTGATGTTATTTTGGCGATTTGATCGCGCGAGTAAGTTCGTAGGATATTTTTGAGGTTGTGTACATGTTTGGTTTGGAGCCCCGAGGGCTCAGGTGAGTTTTGGATAGGTGTCGAGTTGCATTTTTGAACTTTGAAAAAAAAATTGCAAGTCAGGTCTGGTATTTTCGCATTTGCGAAAATATTCTCGCAAATGTGAGAGTCGCAATTGCGAA
>MU756013.1:46403-62378 GCA_026770625.1 Nicotiana glauca | reverse complement strand
ATATGACTCATTTGATTAAATCTCTATAAAGATCCCTGAAGGATTTAAAATGCCTGAAGCATATAGTTCAAAGTCTCGAGAAATGTACTCGATCAGATTATAAAGATCTTTGTACGGTTTAAATCAATCTCGGCGCATATGATATAATCGCCTCAGTGAATATTTGCTGAAAGAAAGTTACATAAATGATGTTATTTGTCCATGTATTTTTATAAAAAAAATGTCATCATAATTTGTTACACTTGCTGTTTACGTTGATGACATAAATCTTGTTGGAACTCTAGAAGAGCTCCAAAGGCAATTGAATATCTTAAGAAAGAATTTGAGATAAAAGATCTTGGAAAAATAAAAATTTATCTTGATATGCAAATTAAATATTTAGCAGACAAGATCTTTACCCATCAATTTGCATATACAGAACGGGTCTATAAACGCTTTTAACCCATTAAATACACCAATGGGTATTCGATCACTTGAAGTGAATAAGGATCCGTTCCGACCTCCAGAAGAGGATGAGGGACTCCTTGGTCCTGAAATACTCTATCTCAGTGCAATTGCTATGCACTTATGTATCTTGCTGATGCTAACAAAAGTGGTGCAGATCGTATTGGTTATGTAGAAACAATATTAGAATGCAAAGACTCAAATATTTGAAACAAGGTTTTCATCAGGGAGAGTAAAATACGCGATGCACTCTTTTTTCCTTACTAAGGTTTTTCCCACAGGGTTTTCCTTATAAGGTTTTTAAAGAGGCACTTAGAAATGCGTATTACTAAATATGTGCACTCTTTTTCCTTCATTAGAATTTTTTTCCCACGGGGTTTTTCCTAGTAAGGTTTTAATGAGGCACACTATCTTTTAATAAACATCTAAG
This sequence comes from Nicotiana glauca, assembly GCA_026770625.1. Lineage (NCBI taxonomy): Eukaryota > Viridiplantae > Streptophyta > Magnoliopsida > Solanales > Solanaceae > Nicotiana > Nicotiana glauca. The sequence continues at coordinate 61,504 of MU756013.1, read as the reverse complement.
GGGGAGTGTTATAATATATTATATTATGGATGTTCATACTCTGTTGTAAAAAAGCTTCCTGAAGAAGTTTATCCATATAGGGCTCCACCATAAATATATTTATCTATTTAGTACTTTATTGGAAATAAGCCTCCTGAAGAAGCTTATCACTTTGGTACCCGGTTGTGGATAAATATTACTTCCGGTAGAAGATTATCCATACCGGGTATAATAAGCTTATCCTTTTAGTACTCCGTTATGTATAAACATTACTCTTAGTATAATATTATCCATATCGGGTATAGTAGCAGCTTACACACCAACTTGTAGTAGCTTACACAGCTGCTTGTAGTAGCAGCTTACACAGCAGCTTGTAGTAGCTTACACAGCAGGTTGTATAGCAGCTTACACAGCAGCTTGCAGTAGCAACTTACACAGCAACTTCCTTTCTTCTATAAATAGAAGTATTTTCAGTTCATTATGTATATCAGTTTGAATTCAAATAATATATCAGTTTCTCTCTATACCTGTCTTTACTTTACAGTCTTTATTTTATAGCAGTAAGATCTTTTTTATTTTATATGTGGTTAAGTCTTTTATTTCGAGATTAATTATACCATAATTCTGATATTATTTTTATACCTTCTTCAATTCGGGATAACAATCCCCGAATTACTAATTTCAAAATAGCATACCAAAATAACCAAGATACCCTTTTTCAAAGGTCTTCTCTCAAAGTACTTTAGAAAATCTTAGGTGAAAATTAGAAATAAAAGATTATCCTGACTTATCTAATGTAAAATTAAATACATGTTTTATATCATACCTTGTTTATTTTATTTTAATCCAATTGGCCAAATATCTACTAATAAAATTATATCGACAATAATCCTGCCATTATACTTTCAGTATTACTTATTCACCAACAAAATGACCCCTAATGCTTGTTGGTTGCATGTACAAGCTATTTTTTTTTTACCAATTCATTTTTTTATTTTATATTAATCACTTTTGAAGAAGTTACAGTTGAAGAATGAGGTTATATCCATGCCTTCTTTACAAGAGTAGATAGAGTCAAGCAGCTAGTAGTAAACACTAACACTTCCTCTAAAGCAAAACAACAAAATTTGACAATAAAGCTAGTACGTCAAGGCGGCTCATATATAAGCTTGCTTGGTTTTCTCTTCATGACTCGAAAAGTAGGAAGATTCCATCTGTCGGTGTTAAGCAACCCTTTAACCTGACGAGGTAAGGTATCAAAATTAGTGTTCATATATACAACACTAGTCTTGTGGCTCAAGGAAGCCATTTTATCTGCCACTATGTTTGCTTCCCTGAAACAATGTCTGATGATTATCTCATTATTATGCACCACAGTCTTTAGCTGTCTCACATTGTTTGCAATCCTTCATGGAGTAGACCAGGTACCAATGACACACTTTTGTAGGAGTAGTGAATTGGTTTCACCAATGATAAGGCTGTGGACTTTTTGAATGCACCAATTGATACCAAATAGTAATGCACAAGCTTCTGCCCAGCTGCTTGTACCTTGCCCCAACGGTTTGGAGAATGCCATCATGAAATTGCCCATGCAATCTCTAATTACACCTCCAGCACCACATTCTCTATTCACACAGGATCTATCACTATTAAGTTTAACGAATAGTATGCGAGGTCAAATCCATTTGACAGTAATGATAGAGACCTCATTGAGAGGGATTTTGCTCAGATTGTAAATATCAGACCATTCATCCCCAATTTTGACATTCCCAAAGTTACTCTTAATATTGTTGCCAATGTTAAAAGAAATGAGAGAAATGGATCTAGTTGTGGAGGGTCTTTTCATACCATATTTGGCACTGCATCGTGATCTCCATAGCTCCCATAAAATGGAAGGAGGAGGAATTTTAAGAACATAGGAAATGACAGAGTTCCTAGTTCTCAGATACCATCAGTTGATAATAAGACTCTTCATGTTTACATTCCTGACAGTAACTCCAAGAGACCCAGCAAAGTGCTTCCAGATTTGTTGAGCATAGTTGCCTTCGCAAAAAAGATGCTCAACAATCTCGGCATTATTAGTTGTTTCTGCGTTTAAACAACATGAACATATAGCAGGAACATTGATACCAAACTTGCTAATCTTGTCATCAGTAGGTAGTCTGTTATGGACTGCCCTCCAGGTTAAGAATGACATTTTGAATGGGATGTCATTATGCCAAATCTTCGAATCATATTAGTTACTCTTTTGCCTCAGAAGGTTCCAAGTAGTGGTTATGGAGAAATTACTAGTGTTTGAACATATACAATAGGGGATATCCTCATTCTCTGGGATAAGCATAATTTGTAGATGAATAATCTGCCTTTTTATAGGTTCCATGAGTTGAACCTGAAGGCAGGACCAGTCCCATTGACCATCGATGAGAACTTCATTAAGCATTAAATTTTGATGGATCAGACCCCCATCAACATTTTTGTATATAGGACCAATATTGGACCAAGTATCAAACCAGAAACTGATGTTTCCCCTGCCAACATACCATAAAATTTTAGAGTCCACTCTCTCTTTTACGTCACACATAGATTTCCAGTTGTATGAGTTTTCTTTTGCCCAATTCACCGTAAGTGGGTGAATGTTATCATCATATTTAAACTTCATGAAATTGGACCATATGGTATTACTGGTTCTAAACTTCCAGCATTGTTTAGAATGAAATACCAAAGATATATCCTCAAGTCTCCTGAAGTTAGCACCTCCTTCCTCAAAGGGAAAGCAAAGGTTATACCAAGACACCCAGTGATGTTTTCCCCCCGCATTAGTCCCAGACCAGAAGAATTTGGTGATATATTTCTCAATTATGTCAATAGTGCCTTTAGGGGGGTGTACTGCAGCTAAAATGTGGATATTGAGAGCTAGAAGAACATGTCTTATGAGAATGGCTCTTCCTCCAAATGATAGAAATTTTAGATGCCATCCTTTGTCACCATGTCAGAATATAAGGATAATTTCTTTCTTCCAGAATGCAGGGGGTACCCCAAGTCAGAGTCTCCACTTGGGGCAAGGGCATAATAAAGGGAGTTTTTCCAATTAAGGGACAATCGAAATGGGATTCGTTTTATTAAAAGATTCAGAGTCGCCACTTGGGATATTTATGGAGTCCCAAGTCACCGGTTTGAATCCCGAATCGAGGAAAAGGTTTGACTCTGTTCAACAGTCGCAAATCAAAAATCCGGGTAAGGAATTATGCTAACCCGGGAGAAGATATTAGGTATTCCCGAGTTTCGTGGTTATAACACGGTCGCTCAACTGCTATATTTGGCTTAATTATCTGATTTTAAACAAGTCATCCTATAGTGCAATTTTAGAATTATTTGCCGCTTTTAATTAGATTTTTTAAGAAATTGAACGTCGTTTAAAACATGTTTTTGGATCACATCACATGAAATGCACCCGGACCTTTGACACATTTTATTCAACATTTTGTGATTTGGATTTGGGTCACATGAAATGCACACCCGAATTTAGAAAGGTAAAATTATTAAAGAACGCGTCTAAAGCTAGTAGCGCATTATTTATTTTGGGGGCGGCCATGAAAGTTTGCTAAACGGCCCGTCCCGATTTCTAAGTATTTTTAATGAAGTAATTAGAGAGGGCCACACAATTCGTGATTTTATTTGGCGCGGCCCACCTCAAATTATTTTAAGGATATCCTAAAATGAACTATTATTTTCTACTAATGATTATCTCTAAAACAACTTAATTAATTAGCGCTATAAATTAATTAATCCCTCCGTTTTAATTTATGTGAACCCATTTGACTGGGCACGGAGTTTAATAAAAGAGAGAAGACTTTTGAACTTGTGGTGTAAAATGAGGCACAAATATTTTGTGTGGCTATAAATCATTGCATAAAAGTAAATTGTTTCCAAATAAGGAAAGAGTTCATTCTTTTTGGCACGGACCAAAAAGAAAATAGGTTCACATAAGTTGAAATAGAGGGAGTATTATTGAAAGTATTAAAAGGTTCGGGCCTCGAGATCAGGTTCAAATCAAAAGCAGGTTGTAAGTGGGGACTCAGCGATCTAATCCCCGATCAAACCATCACTTAACCCTCATGAACTAATTTAAATTATTTGCGCTTCCGTTTATGCCAATAGGCCTAATTCTCATTTAAACAAAAGGGCACTGCTTTGGCTCATGAACGAACCCCAAATCTGATATTAAGTTTTTATTTTGTGCCGGTAAACAATTTCGTAAAGCAAATGCACAATTTATTTATATCGAAAGCATGCTGATTTTAAAATGCAAATGTCTGTTACAGTTTCAGCCTATTTTTGTACATTGATAAACAATATACTCGATCTAGAATTTTAATCGCCTTTTAGTTCCAATTCATACATCTTAAAACAGCTTAGCTATCGACTGAAAATAAAAGTGACTACTGAAGTTCTCAATTCATTCCTGAACCATTTAACAAACATATGATGTAGCTATTACGTTCAATAAACATATGATGACCAACCATAAGCCTATGATAAGTAAACTAAGGCAAATATTATGTTTGAACTACAGGACCTGTTTAGTTTTATATGAGTATGACTACACATGGTAATTTTGAACCTCAAACTAACATAATAGTCACACTGGAACTGACTAACTTACAGCTAATATTACACTCATACAAGTCTGGAAAACAGTTCATACAGTCTGATTAAGCTACTATAGCAAATTCAGCACACTAATCAAGTAATAACTGTTACATCTAACATCATGTTATCAGCCTATTAATTACAGCCATCATCATGGACAATTACTATATTAAACGATTACAAAATCAGGGGATATGGGAGCGACAACATTAAACTAAAAGTCAGGACACATAGGAGCTATTTCATTTCATCCTGCAAACCAAAACTTCATACATGGCTTTAAACTCAAAGAATGTGTACCTGGAAATGAAGGAAGGGAAAAGTGAGGAAGCAATGTATAGCAGCAGCAACAGCAAACAAAGACTTCGAACTCAAAAAGTGATAGAAAACAGTTTCAGACCCACAGCACACCAACAAACATAAACCAAAGTTGAATGGCCCAAACTCAAACCACTCTCGAACCCAAATGACCCAGGAGAAATTGAAACAGAGGTGGGAAACCAATGAAACAGTAAGAACTGATGCAACTTCTGTATTTTTTTTAGTATTAAGATCTCAATGTACCTATCCTCTCAAACACTCTCTGTATTTCTGTGAGTTCGTTTTAAACTCTCAGCTTTGCAGAAAAATTTTTCTCTCAGTTTTTCTGATCCCTTCTCTATCTATGTACCTCTATATTTATATCCAAACTTTAAACCCATTTCCAGCTCTTAAGAGCATTTTCCATTAAGAAACTGTTTACCTCCCATGTTATTCTCTGATTTTCCCACTACTCAATGTCAGTTCCACTATTAACCCCTTTTTCCCTTATTAAATTCAACTGATATGGGCAGCCTGTATTTTAATCGAAGGTATGGGCGTGCCCGTATTTATAAATTAATCCCCTTTACCTTTTTGTCCACTAGTCATTAAACCCCCCCGCCCTCCGCAACTTAATCCCAGAACAGCCTTGGTCAAATTTGACCCAAGGCAAATCACATTCGGGCTTGCAGCCAATTGAACTACCCTATGTCTGTCCCTAAACAGGTATTAATTAGACTCATACTAATCCTAGTTCGACTGCCTAAGTGAATTAAATAAAAATACAACCTTCAGTCTTAAACACCAACAACCTCCTAATTATTCGAAAACAAATCAGACAAAATCAATAAACAAGTCTATATAAATTCGAAGAAATAACAAGAAAAATCATAAAAACAAACTCCCCAAACAAACAAAACAAAATAAAAAGAAAGGAGTAGAAGAAGAACAGAATGGAACAAAATAAATAAAATTAATGAAAAGTGGAGCAGAATACCTAAAGAATGACTCAGACTGTGAAGAACGTGACTTGAGGCTTCAAACCTTCGGATTTCCGGTCAAATTTGATATTAATCGTATGTTCTCATAGAGAACAAACGAGTAATATCACATTCGACTGAAATCAGCCGTAGAATCTTGAGTTGGATTTTTGGGGTTTTAGGGTTGGACCTTTGATCTAATATTCGAGGGGTTCCAGGATAATTCGAAGGTACTTAATGGTAGATTGGGGATGAGGAGGTTGTGGTGGTTTGGTGGTGTTAACTTGGGAAGGTTTAGAGGTGGCACCGCCACCGGAGAATCTTGTGGCGACGCTAGGGTTTGGACCTACAAATGGATATTCGAGACACTGGGCTGGGATTCGAAGGAAACTAGGGGTGGATCGAAGATGGGGAGGTTATGGTGATCACACGGTGTAAATTTTGGGTGGTTTGGGCCACCGGAACCGTCGTGAGACGATTTTCGATGGGCGGATGGCGGCGGGGCAGGGCGGTGAGAGACAGGGTTGTCTCTGAGTTGCAAGGGACGAGAGAGGGGTGGGGACTCTAAGGGGGGCGGGGTCTATTTGGAGGTATATATACGGGATGGGTAAACGAATCTAGGCCGTTAGATCAATTAAGATCAACGGCCTGGATCATCTGACTAAATGAGACGACGTTGTTTAGACATGTTTGAGACTGGGTTGGTCCCTGATGCAGACGGATCAGTTACGGGTCAGTTTACGGGGTGCGTTCTGGACCATTGGATGGAGGGTGGATGAACGGTGGAGATCTTTTGGTCTTGAAACGACGTAGTTTCACAACCATACTACGTCGTTTCACTAGCCTGGGTGAAGGGTTTCTTGGACCTGGTTTTGGGAGTGGGCTTGGGCTGGTTTGGCCGGGTAATTGGGTAGTTTTGTTTGGGCTTGAAGGTTTTGGCCCAATCCGGGTCCTCTTTATTTTATTATTTTTCTCAAATTATTTTCAAAAGATTAAAACCTACAATTATAAAATCAAATTAACTTAAAAATGCTAATTATCTCTAAATAATAATTATCACAAATAACTAAGTACCAAATCACACAATTGAACAACAAAATGCCGAAAGAATGTATTATCTTTTATGGTTTTTTCCTTTATTTTATTTTTTTAACTAAAATTATAAAATTAAATCCTAAATATAAATGCTATATATTTTTTGTATTTTTTTATTAATTGATCAAATAGACATGCACACACATGAATACAAACAATAACTGGAAATCACGAAAATTCACAAAATTGCACACAAAGAAAAATTATTTTTATTTTGAATTTTATGGGAATGATTTATATAGGCAAAAATCACGTCCTCACAGCTGCCCCTCTTTGCCAGGAAACACGAAGAGTTTTCGTGCAAAGATAAAGTGAGCGGATACGAGCGATTTTTGCCCGTTTGAATATTCCATGTGAAGCATTTTTTGAAAGATTTGACCGAACCTGTGCTTCGAATGTCTCCTACATATCCTTGGCTAAAAAGGAATCAGGTCAATGTTGTTCGGTAAGTTTTGATAGCTGGGACTATCATGAAGCTGTATTTACTGTTGCTGCTACTGATGCTACTTGTTGACCCCTTATTACACCATGCTACATGAAAAATAAAGAAGCTAGACTAGACTATAGTCTATGAATTACAAAATCCTATTTGTACCTTCAAACTTGCTCCTGTGTTTCTTGTTGTCTTGTATTCTCTTATAGCAATTCCTTTGTTGCTGCCTTGCACCGATTTCTTGACTTGAATTGTATTCCTCTGCTCTCTAGACGGGCTCCTAACTTCAACATCTTAAGAGATATGTCTCTGCTCTCCAGGCGGGCTCCTGACTTCTTTACTTTAATTGTATTCCTCTATTCTCCGCGGGCTCCTGACTTCAAAACTTAAAAAAGTACACCTCTGTTCTCCAGGCGGGCTCCTGACTTCACTACTTTAAAAATTACACCTCTGTTCTCCAGGCGGGCTCCTGACTTCACTACTTTAAAAATTACACCTCTGTTCTCCAGGCGGGCTCCTGACTTCACAAACTTAACAATTACACCTCTATTCTCCAGGTGGGCTCCTGACTTCACAACTATAAAAATTACACCTTTGTTCTCCAGGCGGGCTCCTAACTTCACAATTTTAATAATTACACCTCTGTTCTCCAGGCGGGCTCCTGACTTCACAACTTTAAAACTACACCTCTGTTCTCCATACGGGCTCCTGACTTCACAACTTTAAAAACCACACCTCTGTTCTCCAGGCGGGCTCCTGACTTCAAGACTTTAAAAACTACACCTTTGTTCTCCAGGCGGGTTCCTGACTTCACAACTTTGAAAATTATACCTCTGTTCTCCAGGCGGGCTCCTGACTTCACACCCTTAAAATTACACCTCTGTTCTCCATGCGGGCTTCTGATTTCACACCTTTAAAATTACACCTCTGTTCTTCAGGCGGGCTCCTGACTTCACAACTTTAAAAATTACACCTCTGTTCTCCAGGCGGGCTCCTGACTTCACAACTTTAAAAATTACACCTCTGTTCTCCAGGCGGGCTCCTGACTTCACAACTTTAACAATTACAAAGAAAATTTTCTTCCCCAGTTTGGTGGTTGTTTGGTACTTGCTCTCTTTTCGCGGAAAATTTCTCAGCTATCAACAACACTTCTTGCCCCTGTTTTAAACACAAAGAAAAAATTGGTCAGTTTAGGGTGTGGTGATTGTATGTGATACTCCTGCTGGGGACGGTTTTCCCTTCTTTCCTTTCCATATTTAGTTTTGTCCGATTGCCTTGAACTCGGTCGAGGATTATCGACCCTCTAACTAACCCTTATCCACAAATTTCCCAATTGTTGCTTTCCACTTCTAGTCTTTCTTATTTGCCCCCATTCCTTTCACGGAATCTTGGATTATTCCATCATTTGGATTTCCAATGACGCCTTTCACGTCTCATCATATCATCGTCGGCTTGTCCTAGCCACACTTCGCTTCGCACCATGTTGGAAACTAGTAGTAAGCTTTGAAATTCCTTCTTATTTGTTAGAATCAATTTATTATTGTAAAAGCCTTAGTCAATAGAAAAGAAATGTGATGATTTTAAAAGATAAGAATAAAAGAGAAAATCTTCCTTTAGAAGACCGTTTGAGAAAAAGAAAAAGGACTTATCTAAATGGGATAACCGATCCCAATGATCATGTTGTGCATTTCGGATTAATCAACCTAGTCTATTCAATTCAGTCAATTTCCAGTTTTCTTGCTCCTGCCTCAAAATTCTCACAATTCAATTCTCCATTAAATTCTATCTTTGTTCTGCTTGATGCCTCGACGGATTTTCGCCGTCAACCTTAACTTGTTCGTTCCTTTCTTAATTCCTTGTCACCTTATGGTGCTTGTGAAGGTTTTCACCAATAAGACTCTCTCATTTTTTTGAATTCTCTCAACTTACATCGCTTGCGGGTTTTCACTAAATAAGACTCTCTCATTTTTTATTCTTCTTGCTTAAAATCGGAGTATTTCCCCTGATATGCATTATCTGTACTGGTTTGACTTGGCACCCCTCGAAGACTGATCGGGAGGTCTTTCTTTGGATGTTAATATGGGTTCTTGGATATGTTTGGAAAGAAAAGGGTATCTAAAAGTTCAAACCAAATCCAACGGGTTATAATTACAACTTTTGGAACCAACTTTCTCATTTCGAAAATAACTTCTGCCCCAGTTTCTTACTTGGGGACCTTTTGAGTTTTACTTCCCTAAGACCGAGCCGTGAAGCTACCTACGTATCCTTAAGAGGAATCAAGTCAAACGTAGTTCACCCAAATTCCTTGTTATTACAGCTTTTCTCTTCGCTTATTATTATATACTTTCCTTTCCCGTTTTTCTTTTCTTTATATTTTTTTTTCTTTTTCTTTTTTTTTCTTCTCTTTTCCTTTCTTCTTGGTTATTGATTCCAAAAGAGGGGTACGAAATAAATAAATAAGGCGCAAAAGGGTGAACAAAGGTAAAGTGTTTAGCTCCATTTGCCTTGGGTTTAGAGTTAGATTGATTTTTTAGACTGGGCTGAGGATTCCTCATGCATGCCATGTCATTAGAACCAGCGTAAAAAGAGCTATACAGAATAAAAAGTAAGAAAAACAAAAATAAAATATCAGGAATAACGAAGAAAAGAAATTTCATTTTATTGGAAGATACCAGATAACAAGGTTTGCATACTCTAAACAAACTAAAAATAAAATCTGGATTACAACCCTAGAAATAATCCAGACAAACTTGAAGGAAAATCAGAGCGAACTACCAAGACTCCTTCCTGGCTAACCAAAAGGAATATCTTTCCAATTTTCGCCCTTGGCATCTTAACCACTCAGCTCTGCATTAATATTTCCAAGACCATTATCAGCTTTAATCAGCACGTTCTCAAGAGGATTCGCATGCTCCCTGTTACTGTCATTGATCACGACTACCCTTTCGTGAATCATTCTTTCTATTTCTTTTTTCAAAGAACGACAATTCTCAATGCTATGCCCTTGGACATTAGAGTGATTCATGCATCGTACAGCAGGATCGAAGCCTTTTGCATATGGGTCTGGAGTATAATCGAGGAGCGGCTCAATCAGGCCGGAACACTTTAGCTTTTCAAACAAACTTGCATAAGATTCTCCGAAAGCATTCTCTTTTTCCAATAGTCTTTTTATTTTATACTCTGGCCTCGGTTGAAATTTTTTGCGGGCGGGTGGTTGATACGCCTGATGAGACATTTGTGGCATCGATATAGACCATCGTGGGCCTCGGGGGTGAGGAGAATATGGTGGTGCAACATGGACAGGATATCTGGGAAATGATGTACGATTTAGGGAGTTTTGTGAAGAGAAGTAATGGTCGGGAGGATTTAAAGGATATCCACGAGGTCGATATGGAGGCTGGGGGCATTTAGCAAGGACGATCACTGGACTTTGACGTTGGTGGGGCTCTACAACACCTTTTCTTTCCATGGGAAGATTATCCCGAGCAACTTGTTCACTCCATCTGAGCCAGAACTTCCTAAAACTTCCTTTAGGTTTCTTTTCTATCTGAGAGGTGGAGGGGTGATCTGGAACGATATTTGTGTTGTTCTGAAAATGTCTCATAAAATCCTGAGCCATGTCGTCCAATATACGCCATTTACCGACATCTTGACGATTATACCATTCCAAGGCTGCCCCACTCAAGCTTTTACTGAAGTATGCCATTAGCAAATCGTCTTTCTCACCAACACTCCTTATTTCCTTGCAATATTCCCTCAGATGGACTATCGGATCTTCACACTCCTCATTCAAGTCGAATTTGGTACTTTAAACCTCGCGAGCAGGCGGACGTCAGGGAATGTACACAACTCTTGGTAAGACATGCGGCCATGGTCTCCCGTCCTTTGCACGTTCTTTAAGCACTGTTCCATGTTCTTCAGCCTCTCAAAACTTGGAGGAAGAGTGATGGGGATACTGGGGTGGTTGGGAGATGCCAAAGTTTGGATAAAGACAACATCTGAGAAACCGGACGGTGGTGGCATTGTTGTCTTCCCGAACCTCCAAGCCTGTTACATGTCTGTTATGTGCTGTCTTAACATCCTCGCCTCATCAGCCAAACCTGTGTCCTGTTCAACCAACTGCTTTTGGGCATCGGTATCAACCAGCCCAATTTTGTTGTTATCCGCCATTGACCTTTTATGTTGTAGAGAGGAGTTACTATTTCCGGAACCACAAGCAACCACCTTTTTGGATTGATGTGACAAAATGAAACCATCCCGTTAGCGTTAGAGCATTTAACAGATAGGCGAATATACATTAAAGATGTAATGCACCTAAACTGTTAACCATTTCTATCATGTATTTGCTTCAGTTGCGTGCGTCATTCCGGCTTCTCATAATTGTGCCTCTTCTTTTAACGTCTTTCAAACTTTCCTTTATTTTATTTATTTTTCATTTTCGCTCTTTTTTTTCTTTTAGTGGTGGTCGAATCTTATGTGGATTGACTACATATCATGTCCCTGCATGAATCAGACCGTGCGTAGTTCTGGCCGATGTAAAAATATGTAGCCAAATGTTTTCAAAAAACAACCGCTCTTATTATAACACTTGGAAGAAGTTACAAACTTTGAAAGGACAACAAAGCAAACTTTAATATGAAAATACAGACTCAAAGATTAAGAATACATTAATGCCTTAAAATTTCCTGGGGCCCGCGAGGCATCATTCGGCCTTGTCGTGGGCCTTTGTGCGAGATGTCTTTAGAGCTTATCCAAATCGCTCATTATTTGCCGGACGAATGTCATCACTGCCGCAAAAAAGGTGGTACGGGTCATGTTCTCGCACGCTCGGCATTTTGCAATAATGTAATGTGTGATGTTTGCGACCTCTTCTCTAATCTTGTTATTTTCCTGCAGCAGCCGTCCTATATGTTGATCCCGGGTTTCCAACACTCGAGAATTATGAAGGAGTTGATCTTGAAACTTGTGCATTTGTTCCTCTATCCGTGCCATCAGGTCGTAACAGTGTTTTCTATCTGCTCTGGAATCTCTAGCTTGCCTGAATACCCTGTCTTCGAGAGTGGCTATTGTTCCTCTCAGGACAGTGATGCTCCCCTCATAATCCCTCTTCATCTGCTGCATATGAAGTGCCCGCTCTTTTGTGCCCTTTGTCCATCTGGCTCGGACCCTTGCCAAGCTAGCTTCCGATCTTTCCAAGTCTATTTAGCTTTCGCAGGCTTTCCCTTTCAGTTCGTTTATGAGTTTTTGGTCAGCCCGACTCCTTTCTGGTTTCCTGACAGCTATTCTCATTTTTCGGATTTGAGTCTTAAGGGCCTCATTTTCTTTGATTAGACTCTTCTTTTCCCCCTCATCTGCAGCGTCTTGAACATCTTTTTCAAATTGAAGTTGCATGGCCTGCTTCTCTAGTTTGCTTCTTTCGGCCCTGTAGGTTTCTTCCTTTGCCAGCCAACCCCATTGTTCTCGTGAGTCATCCGTAAATTGCTGGACATGGGTAATTTTAGCAGGTCTCAGGGGAATATGGTATCTCTTCTCAAACCATTCATTATACTTTGGGTCCACTTCGCCTCTAGCTAAATCCCGGACCATGGTTCTGGGCTCGAGGAATCTGCATTCATTCCATAACTTGTGAATTCTATCCTCTGGAAATGCAGCTCTGGGACCTAACTCAATGACTTGTTTGCTCGGGTCTTCATCATTAGGGACGATTTGAAACCTTCCCAACTGCCGCAATACCCGATGGAGAGCATATGGCTGGATGCTCCAAATGCCCATTAAGAGAATATAGCACTCTTCAGCCGACATGTATACCGCTTCAGTGGCGGGAAGCCACCCAAATGCCCATTTAATTTTATCGGACGTTAAGGATTTTAGTTGCTTAAACCAAACTTTAGTACCTTCTAGAAATTCAATACATGTTACTCGTTTGTCAAACTTTTCAATGCATTTTAACCCGGTCAGACCGACATTCATATATCCCGCCTGATGACAAAGGTGTTCTTGCATCCACAGTTGAAGTAGCAAATTGCAACCTTGAAAAAATCTTCCTCCTTCCCGGCAAAAGGTCAAAGCTCGATAGATTTATGACAGAATCAAAGGAACTACAGTGTTGTTGGCCTTTTTAATCGCAACATCGATCATCCCTACGAGGCCTATTTCTATCTTAGTATCTTTGCGTGGACAGATCACCACCCCCAAGAATGCTGTTATGAATGCCAAACCTCGCCTCTCCTCCCATTTGTCTCTATTTCCAGCATGGGTTAGCCCAAGATTCGGCTCTTCGAAACCCCGAGGATTACCATAACGTTGATACAAGAACATGAGAGTACAACATCCTTTAGATAAGTCCTCGTTCTGAACATCACGACTAATACTCAGTAAATCCAAAAATCGGTATGGAGATACCGGTCTTGGTGACAAAGGATATTGACCTCTCAGGTTTTCGTTGAGGCCTGCATAACCTACCACCTCCTCTAAGGTCGGCGTGAGCTCAAAATCTGAGAACTGGAACACATTGCGAGTGGAGTCCCAAAAAGGTATCAATGTTTCATAATATCCTGCCTCGGCTTGATGTTCAATAACCCAATGAGACCGCCCAGAACCTTCACCACCGTCTCTCTACTACCTTCCTTAAGTCATTCCACCACAGATGGAGCTTTAAAGGGATCTCTTTAAGGACTATGAAGGGTTCAATTTCAATCGTGCTCATCCTGCACATTTATTTAAGTTGATTTTAATGACTCCAAAGGAAAAAGTGATCATTTTCAAAAAGATTACTTTTAAGAAAAATCACATATTTGTTTTGCAGATACGGCCTTTTAGCACTTCAAGGAGGAAGATTTTAAGGCTGTATCTGTTAACCATAAAAAATGACTCAGGGTGGTTGTTCTTGCAAAAAAGGTCCTTTCGGCGTCCTTTTGGGACATTCAGCTTATTTCCGACAAGAATGGTATCACCTACCTTATTTATGACAACGCTAAATTTTTTGTTGTTTTGGGGCTATTTCTGCAAAAGGGGAAGTTGGACCCGATGGGGGTTGCCTACGTATCTCACATCCGGTGAGAATCAAACTGACGTAGTTCGGGTAAATAAAACAAACTATTTTTGAAAACAAAGACATTTTTTTTCGTTTTTCTTTTTTTTTCATTGGCAAATAAAACAAACTATTTTGAAAGATAAAAACTTTTTTTTTCTTTTTCATTGACAAATACAACAAACTATTTTGAAGATAAAAACATTTTTTTTCATTTTTCTCGAAAATCCGGCAGAATTTCGGCACTATTTGGACATGGGTATTTTCAAAACAGGTGATTAACTCCCTTAACCCTCTATATTGCTATTTCTCCCTTCTTTCTTCTTCTTCTTCTTCCTTTTTTTTTCAAAGGTCGGTCAACATGCAAGTCCGAAGCAAATAAACGTACAAGTAGTAAGTAAGATGCATCAAGATGGTCTTTTCATTTCAGGTACACCTGTGCTAGACAGACCCAACCCCTGTGTTGAGTCCCCTAAGTCAAATGCACATGATGCAAACAAACGTTCCTACTAGGGATCTGACATGAGGCTTTGTTATTCTAGGTTTAAAACCTGGGTTTATTGTTCTAGACTTGGCTTACCCGAGCGGGCAACTCAGGTCGGGGGGGGGGGGGGGGGGCAGCGTACCGGAGATA
>MU756013.1:31559-46269 GCA_026770625.1 Nicotiana glauca | reverse complement strand
GGGGGGGGGGGAGGGGGGCAGCGTACCGGAGATACAAAAGCTCCGCCGACTTAGCAACTTGTCCGAACATCGTTCTAAATGGGAAAAGACTCTAAACAGAAGAGAAGTCACACGAAGTGCACCCTTCTTTATGATGTAGAAGACTCAGAGAGAGGAAGGGTTTCGTAGCAGTTTATATATACAATTCACCAAATATCAAAGTGGTAAAACATTTAGCACATTAAGCCCAAACATGTAACAAAATCAGATAAAGCCAAATATAACAATTTAACTAAGCTCGAATTCTGAACCCTGAACCGAAAGTTCTGGGTTCTTGTCCTCAGCAGAGTCGCCAGAGCTGTCACACCTTCTTTTTCCTACTACACCCGGAAAGGGCATAATAAAGGGAGTTTTTCCAATTAAGGGACAATCAAAACGGGATTCTTTTCATTAAAAGATTCAGATTCGCAACTTGGGAGATTTATGGTGTCCCAAGTCACCGGTTTGAATCCCGAATCGAGGAAAAGGTTTGACTCCATTTAACAATCGCGAAATAGAAATCCGGGTAAGGAATTCTATTAACCTGGGAAAAGGTATTAGGCATTCCCGAGTTTCGTGGTTCTAGCACGGTCGCCCAACTACTATATTTGGCTTAATTATCTGATTTTAAACAAGTCATCCTATAGTGCAATTTTAGAATTATTTACCGCTTTTAATTAGATTTTTTAAGAAATTGAACGTCGTTTAAAACATGTTTTTGGATCACGTCACATAAAATGCACCCGGACCCTCGACACATTTTATTCAACATTTTGGAATTTGGATTTGGGTCACATGAAGTGCACACCCGAATTTAGAAAGGTAAAATTATTAAAGAACGCGTCTAAAGCTACTAGCGCATTATTTACTTTGGGGGCGGCCATGAAAGTTTGCTAAACGGCCCGTCCCGATTTCTAAATATTTTTGATGAAGTAATTAGAGAGGGCCACACAATTCGTGATTTTATTTGGCGCGGCTCACCTCAAATTATTTTAAGGGTATCCTAAAATGAACTATTATTTTCTACTAATGATTGTCTCTAAAACAACTTAATTAATTAGCGCTATAAATTAATTATTATTGAAAGCATTAAAAGGTTCGGGCCTCGAGATCAGGTCCAAATCAAAAGCAGGCTGTAAGTGGGGACTCAGCGATCTAATCCCCGGTCAAACCATCACTTAGCACACATGAACTAATTTAAATTAGTTGTGCTTCCGATTATGCCAATAGGCCTAATTCTCATTTAAACAAAAGGGCACTACTTTGGCTCATGAACGAACCCCAAATCTGATATTAAGTTTTTGCTTTGGGCCGGTAAACAATTTCGTAAAGCAAATGCACAATTTATTCATATCGAAAGCATGCTGATTTTAAAATGCAAATGACTGTTACAGTTTCAGCCTATTTTTGCACATTGATAAACAATATACTCGATCTGGAATTTTAACTGCCTTTTAGTTCCAATTCATACATCTTAAAACAACTTAGCTATGGACTGAAAATTAATAAAAGTGACTATTGAAGTTCTCAATTCGTTCCTGAACCATTTAACAAACATATGATGTAGCTATTACGTTCAACAAACATATGATGACCAACCATAAGTCTATGATAAGTAATCTAAGGCAAATATTATGTTTGAACTACAGGACCTGTTTAGTTTTATATGAGTATGACTACACATGGTAATTTTGAACCTCAAACTAACATAGTATTCACACTGGAACTGACTCACTTACAGCTAATATTACACTCATACAAGTCTGAAAAAAATTCATACAGTCTAATTAAACTACTATAGCAAATTCAGCACACTAATCAAGTAATAATTGTTACATCTAACTTCATGTTATCAGCCTATTAATTACAACCATCATCATGGACAGTTACTATATTAAACGATTACAAAATCAGGGGATATGGGAGCGACAACATTAAACTAAAAGTCAGGACATATTGGAGCTATTTCATTTTATCCTGCAAACCAAAAGTTCATACATGGCTTTAAACTCAAAGAATGTGTACCTGGAAAAGAAGGAAAGGAAAAGTGAGGAAGCAGTGTATAGCAGCAGCAACAGCAAACAGAGACTTCGAACTCAGAAAGTGATAGAAAACAGTTTCAGACCCACAGCACACTAGTAGACATAAACCAAAGTTGAATGGCCCAAACTCAAACCACTCTCGAACCCAAATGACCCAGGACAAATTGAAACAGAGGTGGGAAACCAATGAAATAGTAAGAACTAATGCAGCTTCTGTATTTTTTTTAGTATTAAGCTCTCAATGTACCTATCCTTTCAAACACTCTCTGTATTTCTATGAGTTCGTTTGAAACTCTCAGCTTTGCAGAAAATCTTTTTCCCTCAGTTTTTCTGATCCCCTCTCTGTCTATGTACCTCTGTATTTATATCCAAACTTTAAACCCCTTTCCAACTCTTAAGAGAATTTTTCCATTAAGAAACTGTTTACCTCCCATGTTATTCTTTGGTTTTCCCACTACTCAATGTCAGTTCCACTATTAACCCCTTTTTCCCTTATTAAATTCGACTGGTATGGGCAGCCTATATTTTAATCAAAGGTATGGGCGTGCCCGTATTTCTGAATTAATCCCCTTTACCTTTTTGTTCACTAGTCATTAAATTCCCCTCCCCCCCTCTTTGCTATTAATCCCAGAAAAGCCTAGGTCAAATTTGACCCAAGGCAAATCACATTCGGGCTTGCAGCCAATTGAACTACCCTATGTCTGTCCCTAAACAGGTATTAATTAGACTCATACTAATCCTAGTTCGACTGCCTAAGTGAATTAAACAAAAATACAACCTTCAGTCTTAAACACCAACAACCTCCTAATTATTCGAAAACAAATCAGACAAAATCAATAAACAAGTCTATATAAATTCGAAGAAATAACAAGAAAAATCATAAAAACAAACTAACCAAACAAACAGAACAAAATAAAAAAAAAGAAGTAGAAGAAGACCAGAATGGAACAAAATAAATAAAATAAATGAAAAGTGGACCAGAATACCTAATGAATGACTCAGACTGTGAAGAACGTGACTTGAAGCTTCAAACCTTCGGATTTCTGGTCAAATTTGATATTAATCGTATGTTCTCATAGAGAACAAACGAGTAACATCACATTCGACCAAAATCACCCGTAGAATCTTGATTTAGATTTTTGGGGTTTTAGGGTTGGACCTTTGATCTAATATTCGAGGGGTTCCAGGATGATTCGAAGGTACTTAATGGTGGATTAGGGATGAGGAAGTTGTAGTGGTTTGGTGGTGTTAACTTGGGAAGGTTTGGAGGTGGCGCCGCCACCGGAGAATCTTGTGGCGGTGCTAGGGTTTGGACCTACAAATGGATATTCGAGACACTGGGCTGGGATTCGAAGGAAACTGGGGGTGGATCGGAGATGGGGAGGTTATGGTGATCACACTGTGTAGATTTGGGGTGGTTTGGGCCACCGGAACCGCCGTGAGGCGATTTTCGGTGGGCGGAGGGCGGCGGGGCAGGGTGGCGAGAGACAGGGTTATCTCTGAGTTGTAAGAGACGAGAGAGGGGTGGGGGCTCTAAGGGGGGCGGGGTCTATTTGGAGGTATATATACGGGATGAGTGAACAAATCTAGGCCGTTAGATCAATTAAGATCAATGGCCTGGATCATCTGACTAAATGAGACGACATCGTTTAGATATCTTTGAGACTGGGTTGGTCCCTGATGCAGACGGATCAGATTACGAGTCGGTTTACGGGGTGCGTTTTGGATCGTTGGATGGAGGATGGATGAACGGTGGAGATCTTTTGGTCTTGAAACGACGTAGTTTCACTACCATACTACGTCGTTTCAGTAGCCTGGGTGAAGGGTTTCTTGGACCGGGTTTTGGGAGTGGGCTTGGGCTGGTTTGGCCGGGTAATTGTGTAGTTTTGTTTGGGCTTGAAGGTTTTGGCCCAATTCGGGTCCTCTTTATTTTATTATTTTTCTCAAATTATTTCCAAAAAATTAAAATCTATAATTATAAAACCAAATTAACTTTAAAAAATGCTAATTATCTCTAAACAATAATTATCACAAATAACTAAGTACCAAATTACACAATTGAACAACAAAATGCGGAAAAAATGTATTATCTTTTATGGTTTTTTCCTTCATTTTATTTTTTAACTAAAATTATAAAATTAAATCCTAAATACAAATGCTATATATTTTTTTGTATTTTTTTATTAATTGATCAAATAGACATGCACACACATGAATACAAACAATAACTGAAAACTACAAAAATTCACAAAATTACACACAAAGAAAAATTGTTTTTATTTTGAATTTTATGGGAATAATTTATATAGGCAAAAATTACGTGCTCACACTGTTGACCACCTTGGTCACCATGTCAGAATATAAGGATAATTTCTTTCTTCCAGAATGCAGGGGGCACCCTAAGTATTTCACAGGGAAGTGATCATACCTCATTTCAAGGATTCTTCTAATCCCATTGATGGAGCTTTCTGTTGTGCCAGGCGACATAATGAAACAACTTTTGCTCTTGTTGATCAATTGCCCTGAAACCTTTTCATACTTGGATAGAGTATTTAGAGTCAGCTGAAGTGAATCTTTCATGCTGCTACAGAATATAATAGTGTCATCTGCAAAAGACAGGTGATTGATTTTAGGTCCTTGGTCATTCATAAAATAGCCTTTGTATCTACTACAATTGTATAGATTATTAAGCATTTGGGAAAGTAATTCTGCACAAAGTATAAATAGAGAAGGGGATAGAGGGTCTCCCTGTCTGAGGCCTCTTCCTGATTTGAAGAAGCCATGTCTACCACCATTCACAATGATGG
Organism: Nicotiana glauca; assembly: GCA_026770625.1. Lineage (NCBI taxonomy): Eukaryota > Viridiplantae > Streptophyta > Magnoliopsida > Solanales > Solanaceae > Nicotiana > Nicotiana glauca. The sequence continues at coordinate 41,402 of MU756013.1, read as the reverse complement.
AATACCAGTTGTTAGAAATAAATTTGTAGATTAGATCAATCCATACTTCTGCAAATCCCAATTTCCTCAGCATGAAACATAGGAAAGGCCAAGAGACTCTGTCGTAGGCTTTAGCCATATTCAGTTTGATAACCACATTAGCTCCTTTCCTTGGTTTGCCAATATCATTGATAAGCTCCTGTGCTAGTAGAATATTTTCAGTTATGGCTCTTCCTTTAACAAAACCGCTTTGGTTTTGAGTGATGATTTTGGGCAAAATTTTGCTTAATCTAGCATTTAGAATTTTAGCAATAATTTTGCTAGAAACATTGCACAAGCTGATTGGCCTGATGTCAGAGAAGCTTTGAGGGGCCTCCACTTTAGGAATCATAATGATACAGGTATGTGTGAAAAATTTAGGCAATGTAGCTCCTTGAAAGAAGGAAACCACAGCTTCCAAGAGATCTTCATGAATAATAGGCCAACAGGATTGATAAAATCTACCTGTCAAGCCATTTGGACCAGGGGCGCAATCAGGGTCAATAGAGAACACTGCCTCTTTCACCTCCGCTATATTAGGAATGATAGTAAGATTACCATTATATTCATTTGTAACAACTCTTTTTACCGCACTTAGGACATTACTATCCTCATCAGTGATATCTTCAGAAAACAAGCGATCGAAATAATTGAGAGCTGCATCTGCAATTTCATTGATTCCTTCAACTCAATTGCCTTCCATGTCTTTAATCTTCTGGATAATTAGTCTTTTTCTTCTATTCTTAATGATACCATGGAAGAAAGCAGTATTGGCACCCCATCTTTCAACCATTTGACTCTGGCCTGCATGTATAAGCTATTACAATATAGTGTTTGGTTGAATCTTGAATTTTGTTTAAAATTCGGCATGACATATACAATGTTTGGTTGCTATTATTTTACACCTGGAATAGAAGGTGTGTAATAAGAATACGGAAATTAGTAATATATGTATGAAAACAACTAAAAAGACCAAAATGACCCTCATATATTAAACGATTTTCTTCTAAATAAACAAAACACATATTTTTATCCCTGCATTATAATTTTATGCATATTATTCCTGCACTAAAACGGGGTATTTTTTTAATATTTAATTTGTGTTTTTTTCGGATTTATAATTGTCTCGTTGGAGTTTATTTCGCATAGAGAAAGAGGATGAAAAGGACCAATATTGACTTGATCCTAAGACAGGCAAAGTAAATCCACCGATGGAACACTCATAACTGAACACTGAGAGACTATTCGCTTTCTCCTAAAGCCTTCAATCGAATTCGTACGACGAGGGAAGAGATGAGAGGGAACAAGTTTTGCTGTGATTTCCGGTACCTCCTCATTTTGGCTGCTGTCGCCTTCATCTACATACAGGTTCTCTTATATCTCAGATCTATCTTTCTTGTACGAATAGGATCACCAGCAATGAAATAGGTGCATTAGGTTTGGTTTCTTTTGGACCATACTCTTAACGAAACCTTAGCCTTCTCTTAAATTACCACCGTTTCATATGAACTCTACATGAACATAATTTGCAATCTTTAATACAGAAAATTGATGACTAAATACTGTGGTGGAACTAATTTTGAATTACGTAGAATTTGGAACAAGTTTGTTATTAAATCTGAGGAAACTAGAGAACAATTTCAACAACAAGAAGTACGTCTCAATTATATGAATCCTCACTATCCATGTGGGCAGCAGTGGCAGAGTCAGGATTCATACCCAGGGGATTAAAAAAAATGCAAAATAGCTTAACTATCAAGGGGATTCACCAATTTTTTTATATATATAAAAAATATTTTTCCCCTAATTGTCAGTTTAACTTTCCTCGAAAGAGATTAAAGTGAACCCCCTTCAACACATTTAGGCATTTAGCTGTGCCACTGGTGGGGAGTGCCACTTTACGCAGCTGGTTCCCTCTTTTAGGACTTTGGTCGCAAATTCCCCTTGGCAAAGATAAGGTGAACCGCTAGGAAAGAAATGAGATTCACATGCCCAAATGAACTTCTGTAGGCTATGCATTTGAAATTTTCATGGCTTGTAGGCGAAGCAATTGAAACTTTTTCCCGCTATTGCAATAGATTCTGACGACACTGTACCATCTTAGGTAAATAACTTATGATACTATACTGTATGGTTTAGTTTTGGACTTGGTATCTCTGTTATCTCTTTCTGATGTATTAGACAAAAGCAAATATCAAGATTTAACTTCTAGCCCCAAGGTTCTGACGTAACGATTGAAAAGTTTTGGCAACAATATTCTCATCTGCCTAAGCTTGGTCGATAGAGTTACTCGATATCTGCGCTGGTAGGAGGTATTAAGTACCCGGTGGATTAGTGGAGATGGATGCAACCACAATTGTAAAAGAAAAGTTTAAATTGCTTAAGAAAAAGCCACAACTTGTCCACCAACCCAAGCAATCCTTTCTTTGCACTGTTATTTTGTTTCATCTTCACATTGACATATGAGGTTACTTGGTTTTGTTGACATGGGTATTATGAAAAGAATTTACCTTCTCTCTTTGTTTTTTTGATTTCTTTCTTTTTCTTTCTGGATTAGTGTTTGCTTAACGGTGAATTAGGTATCGTTTTAAGTGGTTGCTTTTGCTAAATTGCTCAGATGCGGCTTTTTGCGACACAGTCAGAATATGCAGATCGCCTTGCTGCTGCAGTATGTATCTGGACTCATCTAGTCATCCTCCATACAGGAAATCTAAATACCACAGACATATTTCTTTTGTTCCACCTTTTAAGAATTTGTATTCATGTCATGCATTGTGAATATGATGTTTCTAAAAGCTTCATATGCTTTACTTGAAGGCATCCTTCAGCAATTCAAATGTCATTCCAAAAATCTTCTCGTTTTTTCTCAGAAGGATATTGCATAATCTTTCTTTGTGATGTCTTAACAACATACAACTGCACCCTTTTTCAATGATGCAGGCTAAAGAAAGCAGTAAAGAACTTTTAATTGCTCACTATGTGTATAAATCATTGAATGACACAGATTGAAGCAGAAAATCATTGTACAAGTCAGACCAGATTGCTTATTGACCAGATTAGCCAGCAGCAAGGAAGAATAGTTGCTCTTGAAGGTGCAATGTGTTTTTTGGTGTAGTCTTTTTTTTCTTCATTGTCCTCTTGAAAAATGGATTTATTTCCTCCATTGTACAAATGGATCTATTGGAAATAGTCTATCTTGAAAATTTCATGTAAGTTTTGGTCCTATCATAAGTGAGCACACTGAAAAAATGTGATCAAGAAGATGCAAGAGAGTACAAAAGATAGTAATGGTTAACTCCAGAAACAAAAATCTAGATCAGAGCATGAGCTAACCAATACCAAAGCTTTGCTTGCTAGGCCTATGTAAGAGAGCTAATGAAATCTAGGAGGGGAATAACGTCATTTACAGGGGAAAGGTTACTCCAACTAAAAAGATTCATCAAACATATAGATTTCAGGGAGCAGTTAGGAGTTGAAACGCCATCAAAACATCTGCTATTTCTTTTTGTTCAAATATACCAAAAAGCTGGGATCATCTGCCAGGTCTTTTTGATGGTTCCGTCAACTTCCCAGAAGCTCCAACTTTCTACTGCTTCCTTTAGGTTCTGAGGTGTTGTCCAGCTAATACCAAAAACTGATAGGAACATTTTCCATACGTCTGCAGCCACTGAACATTGCAAAAAAAGATGATTTACTGACTCTGAACTCGGATGACACATGTGACATCTGTTCACCATTTGAAAACCCCTTCTACAAATCTTGAGTTAGGATAGCTTTCTTTGAGGGCTGTCCATGTAAAGCACATGACTTTAGTGGGGAGTTTTTTTTTTTCCAGATTAGTTTCCAAGGCCAACGATCAATCACTTCATTTGATACGCACATTTTGTTGTACCCTGCCTTTACTGGATAAATGCCCTTGCTGGTGTTGTCCCACCTTAGGATGTCTGGGGTTTGTGGGTTCATCGTGAGGTCTTCAAGTATTCTGTATAGATCAAAGAGTTCGTCCAGTTCCCGTTGCTGCATGTTCCTTTTGAATTGAATTGTTCCCATCCCTGTTATGTGCTATTGTGTTGATGTAGATCTGGTCTCTTTTAAGAAATTTTCTGTTTTTGTGTTGTAAGTTTCGTGACATCTTCCTGGATGAGCAGTGAGGATAGGACCTTTTCAGTTTCTTCATGTCCTCTTTCAATGCTTTGTTCCTTATCCTTTCTGCGATAATACAGATCATGTTGAATATTTGCTTCTGTTACCGCTGATTAATGATTTACTAGAATAATAAGTAGTTTAGCGTAGGAGGAGTCTTTGTTTAAATGTAAATTTAGTTGGATAAGTTAGTTGAGATATTTGAGGTTTTTGAATTTTGAATATTTATTCTTTAGATTATGTTTTCAAGTTGGCTATAAAGCCCACTAGTTAATAAAATTAAAATGAGAGACAATTTCAACCATTCTTTAATTCTTCTTGCTGCTCCACCTCTTTAAAAAAACCCAACAGATCCCAATTAATAAAATCTGGTGTTTGCTGTCAGACACTGAAATGCTACTTATTTCTTTGTATGAAGGCTAACAGGTAGTTGTATTTTTTTTTGGGGGAGGGGAAGAAAGGTAATAGGTAATTTTACTTTCCTTATCTTCTTCTTGCTACATTTTCAGAACAAATGAAGCGCCAGGACCAGGAGTGCCGACAATTAAGGGCTCTTGTTCAGGATCTTGAAAGTAAGTTCATAAACTCCTCTTCTTCTTTCAGCTTTTAGTCCAAAAGCCACTGCTTTTAGTCACAGTAATATGAAATGTTTGCCTGTAATAATGAAACCCGTTGTACGTGGCAAATAAAGATCTGTTAGTGTTAATGTGTCTGTCCATATCATTGAGTTATTAATATTACGGGCTCTAATTCTAGATATACCAGTGCTACATGTATTTGTACTTATTTATATAGTTGATATTGTTAAATTTATTTGTTACAGGGAAGGGCATAAAAAAGTTGATCGGAAATGTACAGGTGTACATACATTCTCATATCCTCAGTCATGCTTTCACTATTAACATATGTTGACTTCATTTCTGTCAAATTTGTGCATCACCTAATTACTATATTTACTAGATGCCAGTGGCTGCTGTAGTTGTTATGGCTTGCAATCGGGCTGACTACCTGGAAAAGACTATTAAATCCATCTTAAAGTATGTCTTGTATCAAAACAATTTTATCTGCTTCTTATTGCATATTAGATGCCTCAGCTGATAAGCCCGGTACTTCCATTGTTGTCATCAGATACCAAGTATCTGTTGCGTCAAAATATCCTCTTTTCATATCCCAGGTATCCATTTATTTTCGCACATAGCTTTCTCTTGTATGCTTGTCTTCTTTGTGTTGTTGAACCTACTTTTCGATCTACCTCCTTTTGGCAGGATGGATCACACCCTGATGTTAGGAAGCTTGCTTTGAGCTATGATCAGCTGACGTATATGCAGGTAATCTTCTCTACCGCTTGAGAAGGGAAAACGGGATGTTAGGGGTATCTCTATCTTTGAAATTTAAATCAGGCAGGTCTTTACATGGAGGGGAAGTATAGACTTAAGTGTAAGAACTCACTGTTGCCAGGCTTGTTTTTACTTGCAACACTCAATCATCATCATTACCAATAACAAGATTATGTACAGAGGAAACAAGTTAGTAGAAATATTGCCCATAAGGAGTTTTTACTGCTAAAAGATGGAAAGGGAAAAGATACATTATTTATGTTTAACCTGTAGATATTTTCCTTATCATTTCGACCCTTTTATACTTCAGCTTTGTATCATTGTGTGACACAATTTGTCCTTTTCCCTATAATACATCACAAGTGGAAGAGGCATGTATTGTTTGATTTATGCTTATATGTCACAACTTTTCCCCCTCTCTCCATTAGTCCATATATATGTGTGTGTGTGAGAGACAGAGATTTCTCTCTCTTGTGAAGAGGATGCTGAATGAGTGGAGGTGCAGTACAGGATACTGTTGTACAAAAACAAAGGTGATATCCAGTGTTTTAACAACTATAGGGGTATCAAGTTACTAAGTCATACCATGAAAGTTTGGGAGAGGGTGGTGGAGGTGAGACGATCAAGGACATGTATGATGGAGCTAAGACTAGGGTTAGGATTGTGGGAGGCGACTCAGAGCATTTCCCGGTTGTTATGGTGTTACACCAAGGATCTGCGCTTAGCCCGTTCTTATTTGCCTTGGTGATGGATACACTGACACACCATATTCAAGGGGATGTGCCATGATATATGTTATTCGCTGATGACATAGTTCTGATTGATGAGACGCAAGGCGGTGTTAACGAGAGGTTAGAGGTTTGGAGACAGACCCTCGAGTCTAAGGGTTGCAAGTTGAGCAGGACTAAGACAGAGTACCTGGAGTGCAAGTTCAGTGCTGAATCGAGGGAAGTAGGCATGGACGCAAGGCTTGGATAACAAGTCATCCCCAAAAGAGGTATTTTCAAGCTATGTTGTGCGGACTCTCCAAAATGTTGCCGCACCCGTGTCAGATCCTTTAAAAATGCACTACTTTTGTAGGATCCGACACACATCCAGCGTCATCGAAGAGTCTAGGCAACATAGGTTTCAAGTACCTTGAGTCTGTTATTCAGGAGGACAGTGAGATCGACGAGGACGTCACTCGCCGTATAGGGGTGGGTTGGATGAAATGGAGGCTCACATCTGGGTCTTGTGTGACAAGAAAGTGCCATCGATACTCAAAGGTAAATTTTATAGAGCGGTGGTTAGACAAGCCATATTGTATGGGATAGAGTGTTGGCCAGTTAAGAACTCTCATTTCCAGAAGATGAGGGTAGCAGAGATGAGGATGTTGAGGTGGATGTGCGGGCACACTAGGATGGATAAGATTAGAAATGAAGATATTTGGGAGAAGGTGGGCGTGAGCCCTGTGGATGACAAGATGCGGGAAATGAGGCTCAGATGGTACGTGCATGTGCGGAGGAGAAGCCTTGATGCTCCGGTGAGGAGGTGTGAGCGGTTGGCTTTGGTGGGTACGAGGATAGGTAGAGGGCGACCTAAGAAGTATTGGAGAGAGGTGATCGGGCAGGGCATGACACGACTGCAAATTTCCGAGGACATGGCCCTTGATAGGAAGGTCTGGAGGTTGAGCATTAGGGTTGTAGGTTAGGGGGTAGTCAAGCTTTTTCTACTTTATACCAGGGGTGAGGCGGGTTTGATAGGGTTGATCTTAGAAGGCTTGTGGTTAATGTTGAGTCCACACTATCCTTTCTATTTTTGCCCCGGGCCTTAATTACTGGTTCTTGTTATTGCATGTCATCTATTTTGTGGTTTTTATGATGCTGTTACTATCTCTATGGTTTCTGCTGGCGATACTGACAAATTGTCTCTTCTTGTTTTATTTCCGTATTCCTGAGCCGAGGGTCTATCGGAAACAACCTCTCTGCCCCATCGGGGTAGGGGTAAGTTCTGCGTACACACTACCCTCCCAAAACCTCACTTTGTGAGATTTTACTGGTCGTCGTTGTTGTTTTATGAGTAGCCACACTTTTATTCCATATATTCATTTATCTACTGCAATATAAGGTTCATAGTTCTGTAACCTATCAATTGTTTTTTCTACCTAATGTTTTTCTCTGATAAAAGCTACGCATTGCATAGGATATGAATCTATCTTCTTTGTTTTATCATTTGGCTGCAGTTACTTTAGTCTGTATCTTTAAGCTTTTGCTGCCTAGCTGATAACTGTTCTGGCCTGTCAATGTGAAATGTGTTAACAGTTGCTTCTGCTTAAGCTCGGTATCAAACTCTTGTTGGCGCCTTTTCTTGACAGTTCTTAAGAAAATACTTTTTCGATTCTTTATCAACAGCACTTGGATTTTGAACCTGTGCATACTGAAAGACCAGGGGAGCTGATTGCATACTACAAAATTGCACGTAAGGATGATTGGACTTTTTGCCCCCCATCTTTTTTCTTTACTCATTTTTATTACAGCTAGTGCTAGTCTTGCCTTAGCCATTGTCGATCACTCTTTCCGTAGGTCATTACAAGTGGGCATTGGATCAGCTGTTTTACAAGCATAATTTTAGCCGTGTTATCATACTAGAAGGTACTGCTGATCTATCTTAATCACTATGTTGCATGTTCTTGCTCTTTTTCTTCTCACAATATCTGTTCCTCTGACATGCAGATGATATGGAAATTGCCCCTGATTTTTTTGACTTTTTTGAGGCTGGAGCTACTCTTCTTGACAGAGACAAGTAAGGCACTCTTAAAGGATCCGGATGTTGCATTGTTTTACTTTCAAAGAATTATTCAATTCATTCTAGTCTCAGGAAAATTACTACATTTTTTTTTCTCGTGTCCAACTCCCCCCTCATTTTCTGTAAAGAACCAACATAATTGAATCAGATTCAACAGCATCCAAGATCTCCTGCTCTTCCAGGCTTGTGATAGGAGAAAATCTGATGGTAGCAAGGGGAATAGATGGATTTCCATTTTGGTTATATAACATTCTTAACAAAAGGATTAAAAGCTTTTCCCTCATAGATTGACATCCAAATATGCTAAGTGGTATAGTGAATGAACTAGAATGGGATTAACCTAAAACATGGGGATAGAAAGCCTGTTCTAATGTCCCAATTATGTTATAAGAATTTCTTAAAATTTTATGGTGAACATCCCAGGTCGATTATGGCTATTTCTTCTTGGAATGACAATGGACAAATGCAGTTTGTCCAAGATTCTTGTAAGTTTTTTCTTTCTTCCTTCTTTTTTTGTCCTTTGCGACAGTGTTATCAAAGGCGAAAAGCGCAAAAAAGCTCTAAGGTCCGTTGGGGCTTTAAGCTCAAAGCGCAAATAAAGCGTGAGCTTTAATGAAAAAATGCGCAACTGGAGAAAAAGTAAAAATATGCATAGTAGTCCAAGACTAATCATTATAAGCATGAATAACAAATATTTGGACAAAGAAATTGAAAAAAAATTCATGATAAAGTGAAATATCAGTTGTTTACGGTCGCCTTTCAGGATTACACTCATTGGCAAGGAAAAGTATGCGTTAGAGCATTGATGCGACACTAAAGTGCCCACAAAGCGAGGCGAAGCGCTCAACGTGTTTTGAACCTCGCTTCAGGGCTTAAGCGCGCCTTTGACAACACTGCTTTGCGATTGGTGGTTATGATTTTTGTTTTGAACTCTTCTCCTGTTTCATTTGGAAATTTTATTGGTCGTTATTCAATGAAGAAACCAAAACGCTGCTTAGTGCAAATGGTTTCTTTTTCTGTTCTGTTAAATGGTTATACTTCATTTTGCTTTTGAGTACTTTGCTTTTGATATACCTCTGCAGTTTTTGCCTTATTCCTTTTCTATGACTGGTTCTTGGATTTGTCTGCCAATGTCTCTCTTTCTGTGACTGGTTCCTGAATTTCTCTGCCATTGTCTCTCTTTCTCCTTGCTCAACCCATATCCTTTTTAATCATCAACTTGAAATTGAATCATATTACTCATGGTAATCCAAGCATCACTAAGAAGATTGGTAGTGTTTCAATATACTAGTGGTTTTTCTTTCATTCAATCATCACTTGTTTGACAGCTTAAACTAGGCTCCACTTTAGAGATAGGTTTTTGGTCTTAATCAAAATAGGTCAAGGGCGCGTCGGAACGGTCGGTAGCTGCTTAGTCTCATCCGAGAGTTTAATCTCCTTACTCCTTACTGCTTTTTTCAAAGAAAAAAAGAAGGGGGTCGATTTAGGCTCCTTCCCTTCCACTGCGTAGCCGCGCTAGCAGGTACTACGAGCCCTCTGTCCCACGCATCTAACCAGCTCG
>MU756013.1:3292-24807 GCA_026770625.1 Nicotiana glauca | reverse complement strand
GGGGGGGGGGGGGGGGGGGGGGGGAGTTCAAGATTCAAGAAGACTAGGTACATGCATGGGAAAAGAAAATCAGAGGAGTTAGAAGCGTGGGGCTTGACACGTAACAGCCAGGCGTCAATCGCGAAGCAATATAGTGTCCTACAATCCTGCACATTGCAGCCACCTGGATCTGGTTCCCTTGTAGTACCAAATTTAAGGCCAACGCCGTCTTCATTCCTCTCTATCTGCTCACCAAATATCATCTATCTCATTTAAGATAAACATCTTTGTCTAGGTCAGAGCTATCCTCTCCCGCTCCTTATTTTGTTGCACTTTTCTTGTTGCAGTTTACACTTCACCGTAGTATCTGAGTTTTTTGACCATATATAGCAGCTTAATTCCCTTAATACTAATTTAAGTAGTATCCGCCTCCGCCTGCAGGTACAACAAGCTAGAGATATGGCTGACCTAAGAGGAAGTGCTGCTATTTGCGATGAAAGGTGTGGCTGTCCTTCTCCCTGCCCTGGTGGCATTGCTTGCAGGTATATTTTATACTACTCGATCGATCACTAATATATATTCTCTCACTGATTGATATATGAGAATATAATCATATATATATATGCATATGCATATGCAGGTGTGCGTCAGGGACAGCAAGGGGTGATGCGAGCATGGAGCACAAGAGGTGCTCCTGTGGGGAACACTGTGGGTGCAATCCGTGCACATGTTCCAAGAGTGAGGGCACCGCTACCGCTACTGGCAAGGTTCACTGCAACTGCGGTCCTGGCTGCACCTGTGTCACGTGTGCTGCTTAAACTAGCTAATAGTGATAGCTTTGGCCTAGCTGCTAGTAGTGGATCCTGTACAAGTGCATGCATGCTTCCGGCTCTTGTTTCTTAGGAGTTTCTTCTTCCTTGCATATATATATATGTATGGCGTGTGTACATATATATAGTACTGCCTCATCCATTATTAATAATAAATAAATAAATAAGCATGCACTTCCGGGGATACCTGCTTCACCTCGCTCTACTAGTTTCTCGTGCGCCATGTAATTCTTTGACCAAAAAGTTTTAAGCTCTTTTAAGTTAAATCAGTTTAATAAATAGACAAGGGGTGAGTTAAAAGAATAAATTTCAGATTTGAAATTAAACAACATGGACGGCATGGAATCGTGTGAGTTAATCCTCAATGACTAGGGGATGAAAATATGCAATAAAAATGTATTAATTGTAACAAGGAGGAATTTGTCACCCAAATGTTGGATGATTCCTTCCTCTCAAACAATGAAAGTGAACTTTGTGTTCTTGGATCTCGTGAACTGATCGCGTTCAATTTTAGTCCTAAAAAGGATAAGCGATCGCTGCAAATATAATCGGATCTAAAAGTCCGAAGTTAAATTTCACAGAAAATTAAGGTTTTGCTATAATTATTCAATATCGTAAAGAAGATAAGTTTGAGCAATTTTTAAATTATAATATTAAGATTTTTATATCTAACTAATTAATTAATAAATATTAAAAAATGGTAAAATTATCAACTAACGAGACAAAGGGTTGGAGACTAAATTAAGGAGGTCTAGAGTTATGATTTCTCCAATTGTTAGAATCTTATTAGCTATATTCCCTACAATTTTACCAATGTAATCTCCACTGATCGTGAGCACTTTAGGTGCCGTAATTCTCTCGAGCAATTATAATAATTTATTAGATATATTTTCTCGAACTATGTTAGTTGGCTTTATCTAACCGCTCATTATAACCACGTCAAGGCTTTGTTATTTCTAAATGTGTTTTTAAATTCGCTGTATTGATTTTTCACACATACGTCAGGAGTGACATTGTTCAACAACAACCTAAATATGTATCCTTTCTCAAGCAATACATAATTAAGAGGCACAGTCAATCGATGGCCATTCAATCAATAAGAATAAACACGTAGTTGAACAAGTAGAGAAATCCAACGGCTCAATTATATAAAAATATAGCAAGAATTTATCCTATAAAAGATTCCATCAAAACCCTAAATAACAAATTAGCTATTCATAATAGCATGTAAAACTACAATACTAAAAGTCATAACCAACAATGAAAAAATAGAAAAAGGAAGAAAAAACTCGTAGAAGAATTCTCCAACTTGCTCCTATTGTGTCTCTGCCTTCTTAGGTCGAATTTTTGTCAAAAATTGGTCTCCTCCGCCTCCTTAGGTCTAAATTATGTCAAAAGTGTGTCCAACTTCTTAAAATACCGTTTTTCCATGTATATATACCAAGTAGGGTTGGGGCCAAATAATTATACCTTCTCCTACGCGAAAAAGGACAATTTTTTCAGGTCTGGATGTCGCGGCCGCGGTACGAACGCAGTATATGGTAGGTATACCGCGTCAGCCCGCCTCAGGTCCGCGGTCACGGTTTCGACCGCATTTTTCACCCTGTTTTGTTTGGAATTTGATAAAACGTAAAACATGAAAGTTGTATCCCTTTGAATTATCTTTCCAACCATATATTGTGGAGCCAAAATGAAAGTATGAGAAAATAGTTATATGCATTTTACTAGACAGTGCGCAATATGCCTACTCGACTCTTCGTTTTGTTGCTCTATTATCCGTTGATCCCCGGATATGATCTCGACTCAATTACTTGGGCTTTTAATCAGACTTTAAAGCTCCAAATCACTTGAATTCATTTCATAACATCTATATAGCTCGGAATCACTCCTACAAGGCATAAAACACACCGTTAGTGCAAAACACTAGCGATTAAAGCGCAAACTCAACTAAAGTGCAGTAAATTAGAGTGTAATAATTGACTAAAATAAGTAATTATTGCCTATCATCATGAACTAAAGAGGAATTTTATGTAATGGAATCAAACAAAGGAGGCAAGACAAGCCTTTTGTATATTCTTAATAGTGAACTCTTTATATGGATCTTTCGTAGAAGTTCTGAATCCCCTTTTCACTTTCTTCCTATTTATAAGGGATATCCCTAGAAAATCTTAAAAAGGTACAATATGGGGAAATATTGAATATTCCTATTCATAATCCTAGGAGTATTCTAACAGTTGCAGCTGTTTGCTCTCTACTCGACTTTGGCGCTGGTTTTTCCCTTTGAGCGACTCCTCGCCACTGGACCATGCTTTGTTTCGACCTTGGCCTCAGCTCATCCGTCTTCATTCGCTAAACTAGACCTAATTTTGACCTATATAGTTAGTCCCTCCGCTTATTGAGGTCGTCCTCTTGGGAGTCCTTGATGAGCGGATTTTATCTGTATCTATTCACAAGACATTCCACCGCGGCGAATGAACTGAATTGGTCGACGTTGCGTTGATGACGGGTCGGCTCAAAGGTTGTGTTTGGCATGGCTAACATAGGATGACATCATGACTACGCGCGTCATCATTACGCATCTTCTTGATGTAATGCGTCGTTTTCAGTGCCTCTATTGCTTCGATCTTAGTGACAGTTTCTTGCATCGATTTGGGCGCCATAATATCTTATAAATAGGGGAAGAGATATTCAAAAATGAGATTTTTCGAACTTCATACCCTTTGGCACTTTGCTTGTTCTTCTGCTTCTTCTCTAACCCTTGCTTCCGATTTACTTCTACTTTTCAGCTCTAGCTTAAGGTTTCCTTTCCCGTTGATACCCTTCTTCTGGTTCTACTGTATACATGATTCTTGAAGAAATTATAAACTCCCCTCACACTTTTGATATAATTTCTGATGCCACCCCTTTATCGGTAGCTATGCCTTTCGGTAGTGGCGAACCCGTAGTTGCGGAAGACGGAAAATTTTCCATCATGGAGGAGATAGTTCCTTGGAACTCGTCGGTCAGAAATGACTTTCAGAAAGAACCTGCCCCTTCTCCTGAGCAGCTACTATTTGTCATGGGGTCGAAGTAAATATCTAACTTGCAGTCTAAATTCTATATTCCTGCTCACGTCGATATTGTTCCGGCGGGGAACGACTCAATACAAGTTCACCGGCCTGGGTATTGCGCTTTCTACTAATACCCATTTTTGGTGGGTTACTCTCTTCCTTTTCCCCCACTCGCTGAGGGGTTCTACTGCTTTTATGGCGTCTGTCGGGCATAGCTTTTCCCTTACCTGTATAAAGCCTTTTTTATGCTGGCGAAGTTTACAGAGTTCGCCGGTTGCGACTTCTGCATTCGTCATCTTCTGCATCTCTTCTCGCCTAGTTTCTACAGGGGCACGCTGAATCATGTCCGCTACCGTGGGACTAAAGGATTGGTGACGGGGATGGATGAAAGGGCGAACCGCCGGTTTTGGGGCAACTACTTCTTCGTCAAGACCGAGCACGTAGTTGCGGACCCAATCGGGTTCCCTGAGTAGTGGAACTTCAATCGTAAGGGCCTTTTACGATTCGTCATATATTTTATTTTTCCCTCATCTTTTTGTTTCTAACTTGCTCATGTCTTTCTACTTTCAGTTAGTAAGCGTCCACCTCCCTTGGTTCCTGATATCAAAGACTGGGTGACTCACGTCTTACCTCATACTGTGGGGATTCGTGACTGGATGTCCTTTAATAAGCGGTTTAGTCCCAAGTCTTTGAGTAGTGACTCTGATTCCCATTTTTACGACCCTTTCGCTTTCGTTATAGCTTACCACTGTCTTGTCATAATTCCTTAATAAATATGAATTTCTTTTTGCGCCAGGTCGGCGAGTTTCCAAGAAGGCTAAGGTTTCGGTGTCCGCATTTCGCCAGGTAGTCGCTTCGGCTGGAATGCAATTCATTCTGGCTAGTTCTGTACGAGAGGGTCAAACTCTAGCTCCGTCATTAGGCGATTTCGCCCCACAGGCAGCCATCACGTCGGTTGAGACCTCCGATCTCCATGTCCTGCACCTAATTGACGAGTCGTCTCATGACGAGGGGGAGGCGGTATCGAGGAAAAGGCAGAGGGTGGAGACTGGAAGGGTTGGTACTGCTAATACTGAGTAAGAAAGGCCCGTTGTTTTGGATGCGGAGGCGATGCCCTTACTAGGAATTAAGGTTGTTTCAACGGCGGCTATCGTTACGAAGGAAAGACCGTCAAATGTTGAAGGGACCTTCGACAGAGAGGAACCTGCACGAGTAGCTGGGGTCGGATCATCATCAACGAGCAAAAGGGATAAAACCATCCTCGTAGAAGATGATGGGTCGGGCTCCCGATGTCGACCCTGAGGAGGTGCGAGCTTTTGAGGAGAGGTTCACTCGAGTGGAGATAAGGACAGAGGGGCCTGATCGACACATAGTCATACCCATATATTATGACCTCTTGGATAATTCAGAAAGAGCGGTGCCGGCTTACGCTCCTCTGTGTGCTGATTCTGAGAACAGGACATTGCAGACGCTGAAGGATGCGGATCTGTCATTGGGTACATCTGGCATGGCCTTGCGAGTAAGTTTGCTTTTCCCATGTTAGGTTAGTTTATTTCATATGTGTAATTTACTTCCGCTGACCTGTCCTCTTTTGCGTGTCAGACCCTTATTATGGAGATTGAGCATGATCGGCCGAAAAAATGTAGGACGACCCTCTTCAAGAAGCTGGTATCCAAGTACAAAGAGTACCGTTCTAAGAACCGAACGCTAGTCGACTTACTTAGCCAGGACGACCAGTTTCAGACGCTTCGTGATGGGCTCAAGCAGAAGCGAAAAGATGAAGGATAAGGACGAGGATCTTATGAGGGCCATCGGCAGGTGCATCGTGCTTAAGGAGGTGCTGGAGGCTAAAGAGGATGAGCTCGAGGTGAGCAAGGGAGTAATGACCGAAAACATTGACCTTCAAGCGCAGGTGGCGTCTTTAAGGGTCGAGCGCGAGTATAGGGAAGCAAGGGCCTTCAATTTGAGGTGTGAGTTGAGCACCAGGGTTAAAGAGTTGGGCTGAGCCGAGAAGCAAGAATGACCGTTGTGGCAGAGGCGGCAGCCCTGGGGGCGTCCTTCGTGTTTGGAGGTTTGGGCGAGCTATTGAGGTGGAAACTTCAACGCTCAAGGAGGCAAGGTTTGAAGAGCGGATTGGGGGTTTGGAGGTGGAGATGTCTGAGCTGAATGAGCAGGTTATCGCCCTAAGGGTCGAGAAGGCGTAGGTCGAGGCCCAACCGTCTACTTCTCATACTTCTGCCACTCCCAGTGTGTTACGGGAGTTGTATGATATGTGGGTTTATGTTGAGGCCCAACTTGACATTATACAGGTCTCTGAAGATGGTAGGGAAGATTTTTGAGGCGTAATTTGAGGAAGTTTGTGTCAAGGCACGTGCAGCTCGTGACACTTGTGGTTATGATCCAAGTACGCTCGGAGGAGACGATTATGAAGACACCTTAGATGGGCTTGACTCCGACCCTTGGTACGATGATGAGTATGTTGGTGACGTTAGTGATGGGGGGATGATGCAGCATGAAGTTTTTGCACTTGTTTTTTATTTTTTTTTTTTGTTTTTTTTTGTGTTGCTATTTTTTGTGGGGGCGTCTTTATAACCCTTTGTAAAAGCGTATTGGAATGGAATGATTGAAATGGAAAAAATTATCTTTTGCTATGTATTTCTAGTTTTTTTTGTGAGTGTTATTTTGTGAGAAAGTCCCTGACTTTCAGTTCGATTCGAACGAGGTCAATGATCTGAACGAGGTCAAATGTAAGTTAATTCAAGCGAGGTCTAATGTAGAACGATTCAAATGAGGTCGAATGTAAGTTAATTCGAGCGAGGTCAAATGTAGATCAATTCCAACGAGATCGAATGTATGTTAATTAGAGTGAGGTCGAATGTAAGTTAATTCGAGCGAGGTCGAATGTAATTTAATTCGAGCGAAGTCAAATAAATATCGATTCTAATGTAAGTTAATTCGAGCGAGGTCGAATGTAAGTGAATTCGAGCGAAGTCGAATGTATATCAATTCGAATGAGGTCGAATGTACATTTCCTTTGCATTGGCGTGATGTGAAAATCTGGTGGAGTTATGTAAGAATGTCATACTGCTTTGTTTATTCATTGGAGAATATTACATATTTCTTTTCGGTCCGTACATATATCCGAGGAGTCCCAATCTATCTAGTCCCTTCATTAGTCGGCCTAGGGAAGTAGTCGATAGGCAGGGCGGTGAACATAATACCTAAGCTTCGAGACGCCCTCTTCGTCGCCTCATTAAAATCCTCCCCGACCCAATTGGGACAAAACTCGGGTGAGGGGAAAAAAGAGTACGACTTGGAGGTGGGCGACGTTCCAATTGTTTGGTAGTAGTTTTCCCTTCATTGTTTCTAGTTGGAATAATCCTTTATTTGTTGTCTCCCAATTGGTTACCAGTTTGACTTCACGTGGGTCTTTGCTCGCTTGTGTTTTGGCTTTGAGTACATAGTCCCCTACCTTGAGTGGTCTGACTTTGGCTTTTTTGTTGTAGTACTGTTCTGCTTGCTGTTTTTGAGCTATCGTTCTTACGAGGCCATGTCTCTTCGCTCATCTGTTTCGTCGAGGTCTTGATTTTTGCTTTCATAGTTACTTGGTCCACTCTCATTGGAGTATCTCAAACTTGGTTCCCCGACTTAGACTGGTATCACTGTGTTAGTCTACCTCTTCGTGGACGACCTCGTTGATTCTAACATTGAACTTTCTTCTAATTTGTCGTACTGACAGGTAGAGTGGATCGACATTCAGCTTGTGTGTTGCAATATCTTTCGGGATACCTGACATATATGCATGGGAGAAAGCAAACAGTCGGTGTTGTCAGTTAAAAATTTATGGTATTTACTTGGTTCTCTTAGTTTGTGGCCGATGTAGGCTTTTTTGTTGCGGTCGCTTTTGTCAATCTGGACGGGATCGAGGTCTTCCACTGTTGACCCTGTGGCTTCCACGACGTCAGGGTCTCTGATAGACGTCTGTTTGTTCGTCAGACTTGGGCCCCGACTTTGGTAATTGCTATGCTCCTGAGCTTTCATCTCTTAACTGTTGGGTGTATGTGCATTCTTGGGGATGTGGTAGCATTCTTGAGTTGTGCATTATTTACCGTGGATGCTGAATATTCCCCATGGGGTAGGGAACTTGACGACCTGGTATATACTGGACGAGATGGCCCTCATGGCATATATCCAGGGTCGCCCTATACTGGCGTTGTAGTATGTGTCTTGGTTCATGACATGGAATGTTGTTTCCAGGGTGACGCCCTGGCCAGGACGGGTAATTTTATCTCTCCGGAGGTTCGTTCAACTGCATTTTTAAAACCTGTTAGTGTTATGTAACGTGGTACTATCTTATCCTCGAGTCTCATTTGTGTAAGACCTCTGGGGTGGATAATACATGCGTCGCTCCCATCTTCTACCATGATTCTTTTTACATCGGTATCTGAAATTCGTAAAGTAATGATAAGAGCGTCGAAATAAGGAAAGGTCAAACCATTGGTATCTGACTTATTGAAGATAATATTGTCTTTAAGGTCATCATACCGTTCGTGGGTGATCGTCCATTTCAACTTGTGTGTGGTGGTGAACTTTATATGGTTGATTGTTGCTTCGTCGCCTCCGTCGATAATCATTTGGATGGTGCGGGGGTGGATTTGGGTGGCCTTGATATGGTTCTCGTACATGGTCGAAATTGTCCCTCCCTCGGTCACTCATCAGCTCCTTTAAATGTCCCTAGTGGAGCATGTTCACTACTTCTTGTCGTAGGGCTATGCAATCCTCAGTCTTGTGGCCTCGTTCCTGATAGAACTCACAGAGGGCATTCGACTTTCTGGAATTTGGGTCCGACTTAATCTTTTGTGTCCATTTCACCTCGGGACTGAGCTTCTCTAGGGTGTAAACTATTTCTGAAGGAGAAACACAAAAATTGTGAGAAGATAAAAGTGGAGGCATACCTCTTCCATTTTGGTGAGTTCCCGTTTGTGGCTTGGACGACACTTCGACTTGGCAGGGTGGTAGTGGGGCGGTCATTCTGATGTACGTTTGGTGCCTTTCTAAGTTGAGGCGTGGACCTGCATGATCTCTTCAGCTATTATTTCAACAATCTTTCCTTGATTCCATTTGGATTGTCGTAAGCTGTTGGGTTGGACCATTGAGGCCGTCCTCATCTGCTCTCACCTCGGCACAGTAAGTGTTGTGAATTTCTTCCCAGGTGGTGGAAGGATATTTCATGAGTTTTCTTAATAATTTTCTGGTCGCCCTTGACCGGTTCCTGTTTAACCCATTTTGAAAGGCCGCTACCGCCATCCATTATGATACGTTTGGCAGGCTCATTCTTACTTTGTTGAACCTGGCGAGGAAGTCCCCCAGTCCTTAGCCAGGCGATTCTTTGATGGCGAATATGCCATTCACTCTGGTTTCGGCTTTTTTGACCCCGGCATGCGCATTGACGAACTTGTCGGCCATTTCCTTAAACGTCATTATGGAGCGTGCTGGTAATTGTGAGTACCATTTTAAGGATCCTCCTATTAGGGTTTCACCGAACTTCTTCAGCAACACCAACATTACTTGCTATTTCGAGAGGTCATTGCATTTTACCGCCATGACATAATGAATGACATGGTCTTCAGGGTCCATTGTGTCGTTGTATATTTTTAGGTATGGTGGCATTTTGAAGGTTTTGGGTATGGCATGTAGGGCTGCCTTCTCGATGTATGTCTTATCCATGAACCGGTCGACGTCCCGTTTTGGTAGGAGTTTCACTGTGCCTGGTATCTTATCGACTCTTTCTTGGTGCTCCCTCATTTGGTCACGGAGCGCTTTATTCTCATTCTCCATTTCTTCCATTTTCTTCAGAACAGCTACGGGGGCGTCATTATCTGCATCAACATTGGTGTGAGGGTTACCTGTTGAAGGAGGAGCGTGTTGCTCTTTCATGGTTATTGGGGTGTTGACTAGTGCGGTGTTCTTACTCGCTCATTGAGCGGGTTTTACGAGTATACTATTTGGCGCGCCCCCTTTTTTCCTCACGGAATCCACGTTTATGACATTTGGAAAGACAACTCGTTCCCTTTTGGGAATTGGGTTTAAGAGAATTGAAGAGTCGCCACCTAATGATTTAAGTGCATTAGGACACTAAGAAGGGTTTTGTTTGGATAATCAGAGATTGGGTAAGGGCTTGAAATTATTCCGAGGGGAAGGTGTTAGGCACCCCTCAGAATCTACTAGTGTGGTTCCCGGCCAAGCTATTCTTGTGACTTAAAGTGCAAATAACACATAGGTAAGTAAGACTTTAAATAAGAGGGGATTTATCACATAAAGGCTAGAAATGAACAAAGTCGGAAAGCAATAAAGAGAGTTGATTTAGAAGAAATGTTTTAAAAGATTTAAAAGAAACAAAGAACAAAGGAAAGAGGGGTCCTAGGTTTATTAATAATATGGATCGCCCCACACAACACCCGGTTATCACTTATACACGTGGTGTTATCGCGTGGTCATCATATCCATATCTACCCTTTCCCACCCCGTTAAGGTATTAAAGCGCGAAATAGTCTTATTTTCTTATTGCATGCTATTACCCGCCCCGATCCTATCCACCCCGAAGGTGCTTGGGACTACTAATCCTAAAATATGGAGGAGAGGTTGGCTTATTTGTGGTTTCAAATGTAAAAATACTAAGGTGACAAGCAAAAACACATATAACAAGTATGGGGAAACATGTAAACAAACGAAAGGCTCAAACAGACCTCCTTTAGGCAAAGAAAAGCAAGTAGTTAGCATTACTCGCATGTACTGTTTAAGGTCTAATTAAAACTTAAAAGATTTGAGGCGGACTGATTTATTACATAGTTCAGAAGCCCGACTCAGGCCTGCCTGCTGGTTGTAGTAAATAAAATCTGAATTGGTTTATAAATTTATCCTATGGTTTGCCTAAGTGTTAGACGGAACCCATATGCATGATATCTACTGATTTCAGAAACAAAGAAGAAGACTGATTGCAGATTGGTTTAGGAAAAAAGAAAGTTGCCAGTTAAAAAATGAGTTTTATAAGAGCACAAGTTCTGCCATTGGTAATATATTACTATTGATAGTTTTAAAATTACCAAAGAGTGAGGCAATCAGATTTGACTAGAACCCTTATAGGCATGCTTTCTATGTGTTTGCCAACTTAAAACATTGTTATAGACATAGAAGAGTACAGAAATTCTACAACATGATATCTAAGCGTTGCGTGATATCTGATTACATTTTTTGGTTATTAGGACCTATTGACAAGTTTGCCTAGTAAAAAGCGGGTATGCAAGAATCAGAAAGGACCTATAGGCATATTTTCTACGTGCGTGTGCAGAAGCTATAGATATAATATCTACATAAAAGTGCAGGATCCCTATAGTCATGGCATCTAAATGAGAATGCAGAAGTTCTTATAGACATGTTAACTAAATGAGAATGCAGAAGTTCTTATAGACATGGTAACTATATGAAAAATGCGAAAAATGCAGAAATCTTATAGGCATGGTAACTATATGAGAAAATACTGAAATTAGAGATTCCTATAGGCCAGTTATCTACCCTTTTACATGCATGGTTACCCCTCCCTTTTCACTAACCATTCCCGAAATTTTATTACAAAGTTATTACAATCCAAAGAAATAAAGAAAATACACCAGAAATTGAAAATTACAACCAAGGAGAGCCCGATTCAGACTTCCTGTTTGAAGTATAAAGTAAACCAACTCCAAAGATCATGTTTCATAGCCTTTCTCTCATTTGGATGTGTCAGAGTTACCTAAGAGCCTCATATGGACTCCGGGCAGTGCTTACACCCAAATGTATAACAAATTAAACATGGTGCTGTGTGGAAGGGTCAACCTTCAAGTGTCCAAGTTCTGAGGGAACTCAAGGTCCCAAGGCAAGGCTCACAAGAGGGGGGCAGAACATAGGAACTAAGAGAGAGAGTGTAAATGTTGAATTCTGAAAGGGGAAAAAGGGAAGGGAAACAGTACATATAGGGATATAGGGAATGGGGAGTTGCAAGAGGTAAAAGCAGGCTAGTGGGCATAATCCAACAATGGGAGATGTTGGCACACCCATAAGCCTACTGGAACACATTATTTAGAGGTCAGAATCCCCTAAGGGATCAAGTTTAATCCATAGACAATAACTTGCATATTTACATGTTTTAAACTGTAACTCAAAGCACATAAAGGGAATAGGGAAGAGGAGTTCATAACAGAAACAAACAAAAGAAATCAACATGCTAGTTTAAGTATTTAAATCTGCAGAAGTAGTAAAGTAGACATGGATACCAAAAAGCTGTAAGTAAACACATTGTGGTGATGTTGAGACTTAAAATTAGGACATACCAGTTTCAAAGAAACAAGTAGAGAAAATGCAGTAGTCTTGTGAAAGTCAGAATACAAACAAGAAGAGAGTGTTCTATTATGTGTAAGTGAGTACGAGTGCAGAAGAAGTTCTGAATTGTAAAGTGGGTAGTGTAGATTGTTAATTGTGTCTGCTTTGTGAAAAAGGGTCATGTATTTATAGTGTGAAAGTCATGAGGAAATAAGGTAAGAAAATAATTGAAGAGTTGATTGTCAATCAATTACACAAGACTCCCTTTAATTAAGGGATTCAGATTCAAACGGGTATAAACCAATTAAAGAAAAAAAATTAATCAAACACTTTGTGCAAAGTAAATTAGGGGTGAGTATATAAAAGTTATTTAAGGACAAGGTTTTGATAATACACGGTTTGTGCAAATAAGGTAAGGATATCAATTAACAGCCAGTAAATCAAAAGGGCCAGAGATTTGTTATGAATGAACCGAGTCAAAAGATGGGAAAGGTTTTTAACTTAAATGAAATTAGCAAAAATGGAAAGGGAATCAATTAGACCCATTTTCAGAGGGGAGTATGGACTAATTACAGATTTTAAAAACTACTTTAAAAGGAAGTTCATCATATATAAGGAACCTACAAACATGTTAAGCATGACAGAAAACTATAGTGTCATTGTAAAATCAGTTTAAGATCCAGTATAGAAGAGTTTAGGAAAAGGTCAGAGTCATATGAAAACAAAGAAGTCCAAACTCAATTCAAAGACTCGAAGTCAATCTGAAAGAATTAGTGGTTTCGAAATAAAACTCTAGTTCAAGCAAATCAATAAAGCAAAGATGAGAGGGCAGGCAATTGAATCGAAATCATGTTTAGAAGTTTCAGAAAAGAACAGGCTTCTTCAGCAACAGAACTCATGAGAAAACATTATAGCAAAGTAACATACAATCATAGTAGAAGGATTCAAAGAACATAATGGCAAATACTAATAAGAACAGTAGAAAAAGCATGCTTAAGAGGATCTTTCAGGAGAAATTCAAACAAGATTCAATAGAAGAAAAATAGCAATACCTTAAGAACACAGTAGAAAAAATATAGTAGGCGAAACATAGCAGAACATAGTAGAAGAAAATACGAGAACATGGTATGGAAAACATGGTAGAAGAACATACAAGCATGGAGCATATAAAACACAGTAAAAAAAAAAAGAACATACAAGAACGGAGTATAAAAACTCAGTAGAAGAGCATACAAGAACATAACACATAAAGAACGTGGTGGATAAAAACACAGGAGCACAATAGAGGCAAATACACAAAAGAAAAGGGAAAGAAAGTTAGAGAAACACTTAAGCATTTTTCAAAAAAGCCTAGATCGGAAAGAAAGATTTTAAAAAGCAATTTTCGAAAGAAAAGTTAGGGAAAACGTTTGAAAACTCAAAGAGAGCACATATACCCCATAGATCTAAAGAAATTGGAGAAAACCCTCGAAGGGTTAGGGTTTCAAAAGAACCCTAGAAATGAGAAAGGCTTTGAGAGGTCATCGATCTAAGTCGGAGAGGTCGGAATCAGACTCAAACAACTATATACGCCGGAGCAACGCCCGAGATGACCAGAGAACCTTGAATCGATAGAGGTCTGGGTGAAAACCTTCGAAGTCAGGCCTCGAATCCTCAGGTATCAAGCACATAGGAGTAATAGGAGGTTAGTATAGGACTCCCACAACCTGAGAAGCCATGGGTTCCGGTGGGTTTCACGATGGAAGATGATGAGAGGCGTCTAGGGTTAGGGAAGGTTCGAGAGTATTTGAGGGAGTGAAGGGATTCAGAGGCGGAATCTTGGGTGAGAATGATATAAGGTTGGGGGGTTTGGGAAATTAAAAAGGAAAGAAGGGATCGTGGTTGTTGATCATTTTGATCAACGACCTGGATTTATTTGGGATCCGGGCGGGTTGGATTAAATTGGGTCATGGGCAGGTAGTTTAGGAATTGGGATGGTCCAATTGAGATTGAAATTGGGTTAATTGGGGTGGTCGATTTGGGCTAAAATTGAAATAAATAGGGCTAGATTTTAAATAGTCACTTTTTCTCTTTTTATTTTATAAAAATAGTAAACTGATTTCTAAAAACAAAGGTACTAAATTAATTAATAATATATAAATATTAAATTAAAAATACTGGAATCAAATTGGTAATTATAAATGTAATTAATTCTTTAAATAGGCTAATATTACAATTATATGTAATTTAGCTTTAAAAATACTAAATAAGTTTGTAAAAATATGTAAAAATTACCTTAGCTATAGTTTGGGATAAATATGAGAGTAAAATAAATTAATTACCAAAATGATAATTTGAGGAATAATTATTGGTTTTTGTAATGCTAAAATATGGCAATAAATTGATTTAAAAATCTTTTAAAAATCAGGAAAAATACTGAAACATTTGGACACACTTATATATGCATACATATGCCATTTTGAAAGTATTTTGCATATAAAAAATATACAGGGAAAAATTGGATATCAACAGCTGCCCCTCTTTACCCGGAAAGGATGAAAGAGTTGTCGGGTAAAGATATGATGGCCAATTTGACCGAACGGAATGGTTCGAAGAATTTGACCGTGATCTGGTTCCTGAGCTGCCTATATATTCCTGGTCTTATGGGAATCAGGCCATATGTAGTTCAGGATCCGCCAGCGGAATATGCCGATGGAGGTCCTTCAAGAACGGACGCGATATTCAGGTTGGGATGGATGGTTAAAGACTAATAGGACTGCGGGAACTGGAGCAGGATCGATCCTACTGAGACGGTCGTTGCTCGCCGATTTACCTGCAAATAAACAATACAAGCGTATATCGTGCATAAATTTAAACATGATGCAATTTCCCGTCGGACCATGAATGATGTCCTTGGACAGTTAGTATGACGTCTTCTGACCATGACGTCCTGGGCCATGAAGCGTATAATAAAGGATTCGCATGCCATGAAATGATGCTCTCGGGCTATGAGAATGATGCCTCCGAACGATGATGCCTTTGAATAATGATATGCAAGAGATTAAAGGGATCTTCAGGCCATGACATGGCGTTCTCGGGCTATGAGAATGATGCCTTCGAACAATGACACCTCCAGATAATTTGGTGATTTTTCAGCCCATGAAAGCGTAAATAAAGTGGCGATATTTCAGCCGTGCAAGATGTAAATAGAGGTGGCGATATTTCAGCCATACGAAATGTAAATAGAGGTGGCGATCTTTCAACTGTGCAAAATATAAATAGAGGTGGCGATATTTCAGCCATGCAGGTGGGGATAAAAGTGGTGATATTTCAGCCATGCAGATGGAGGTAGAGCTTAACCTCGAAAGGCAGAATGTTAGCCTTATGCAATGCAGGAAATGCAGATGGAGGTAGAGCTTAACCTAGAAAGGCAGAATGGTAGCCTTATGCAATGCAGGAAATGCAGATGGAGAAAGTGCTTAGTCTCGGAAGGTAGAATGGTAGCCTTATGCAATGCAGGAAATGCAGATGGAGACAGTGCTTAGTCTCGAAAGGCGGAATGGTAGCCTTATGCAAGAGATGAAAGGCGAACAGTAATAAAATTTCTTAGCTGATAGGTGATAGTGTGGCTGTCGGGGATATTGTATGCGGATAGCGACTGTGAATAGGTGTGATAGTTCTGATAGTTGTATTCCTTAACAGTATGAGTGTATAATATATGATTTTGCGACTTGGGTGCCTGCATCCAAAGAAAAATTGTGAGTTTTGTAAAGGGAAAAGGTTAGTTCGTGTCCCCGCTGACCTTGCTTGCCCTGTTCAGCTTTGATTTGATGACACGGTATGTATCATAAGGGTAGCGTTGCTGAACAAAGCGATTTCAATAATAAACATGCATAAGTTTGTTAAAGATATGACATAAGTGTATATTTAAGAAATAGTTTTTTAGATGAACCGACTGTCGCACCTCCTTTTGGCGCTACCGCACCCCGCAAAGGGTGTAATAGTGGGAGTTTTTCCAATTAAAGGACAATCGAAACGTGATTCTTTTATTAAGATATTTAGAGTCGCCACTTGGGAGATTTATGGTGTCCCAAATCACCGATTTGAATCCCGAATCGAGGAAAATATTGATTCTGTATTGCACTCCGCGAACCATAAATCCGGATAAGGAATTCTGTTAACCCGGGAGAAGGTGTTAGGCATTCCCGGGTTCCGTGGTTCTAGCACGGTCGCTCAACTGTCATATTCGGCTTGTTTATCTGATTTTTATACATGATGAACTTATGTGCAAATTTTAACTTTTTACCGCTTTTATTATTGTTATTTTTATAAAAATTGCAACGTCGTGAAAACACATCTCAAACCACGTCACATCAATGTACATGTGGTTATTGACATATTTTGACTCCGTTGAGATTTGGATTTGGGTCACATAAATGTGCACCCGAATTTAAGAAAGTGAGATTATTAACACGTGCCTAAAGAGTCTAACGCGTTATTATTTTGGGGAAGGCCGTGCAATTCGCTAAACGGCCCATCCCGGAGTCTAAGTATTTTAATATACACATTCATGAGGGCCCCCCAATTTATATGTTTTGTTTTAGCAAGGCTCATCTCATTTTATTTCAAAGGCATCCTTGAAAGTGGCTATGGTTATCTATTAAGGGATTATCTCTAAAAGAAAATTAATTAATAGGCCCAAAGCCTGTCTCCAAGCTAAATTTGTGATTTAAAGGAGTGAGGGTCTTTAGTGGATCTATTCTCAAGTCCAGTCCAATATAAATGACCAGCGTTTTTTACTTCAGGAATGGCCAACCAGCCTTGGGCCTCATTACAGGCCTAATTCGAATGGTGCATCAGAAACATAAGCAGCCTGGGCATCAGTGACACCAAAACACCTAATTGGGCTATTAAGCTTTGAACGTTTGGGGTCAGCCCAGTACTCGTGATCGAGTTTGCACAACTACGTTCATAATTTGAGTAACAATTGAAGATAATTCAACTAACTCCACAACCATCAATTTGACTTGTACTTTAACTAAATATAACCCAAGGAAATCCTACCATCAATTATTGAACTCAATTATCAATTTAACATGTTGTTTCTTACCTATCTGCACTAACTGAACCAAATTGAATTGCTGAAACACGGGAGTACGTCTAATTAGTTTAACACCCTGCTATTTAACAGTTCAGAGTACTAAGTCGATACTTATTTTTTTTTGCTCCTTTTCAAACAGTATGTGAACTAACATAACAAAACAACTGAAATGAATCAAACAAACCCAATTTACTAAACACTTAAACTAAACAAATGAGCTACATTAGCTATAGCATGTCATTAACAGTCCACTATCCATAGTTCAAATTAACAGTCCACAGTCCAAACCAAAAACAGTTCTAATTATACAGCCTAATATCCATTGCACGTAATGCTAACACAGGCTAACTAAATGACCACAAAACAGCTAATTAACTATAAACAACATAAAGCCATCTTTGCATATAGATCTGATGCATTTCTCTATTCCAACTCCAATTCACAGTTACATGGAAATGAATTCAGGAATGTGTATCTGGAAATTTATGAGCAATAAGAAGAGAAAAAGGAGTCAGCAACAGCAAATAGCACAGCACCCAACAGCAACAACAATGAGGTAGCTCAAAACAGCCAATACATCACCAAAAGATCAAAAATGCAACCCAGGAAGATTTGAAACCAGACAAAAAATAGAGTACTCCAATTAAAACAAATCGAATGAGCTCAAATGACCTCAGAAATGAACCCCGGAAAATCACAGAATCACAGCAAACAAAAGTTGAACTCAAAAATGCCACTTGATGATTTGAACTGAAGTTCTTTTCAAAGTTCAATGGAACATTAGGTTTTACAGTTCATATCCCAGTATCTATCAAGTGTTTTTCAAGTCCTAAGAGAAAATGCAACTCTCAGAATCTATTTTAACTCTCAAGAATTGATCCCCAAGAAGTATTAAAGACTGCCCAAAGAACACAAATTCTCAACACTCTCAATTTTTCCCAGTTCTTTTTCTTCAGTCTCAATCTCTTTTAATCTCTGTATATTCAGCTATTCTTCCTCTTTTTTCATCTGTTTCTGCCTCATTTTATAGGCATTCCATTGAGTGGAGTTGTCACTACCAATTATATTTTAGTTCTTTTAATTTTCCACTTAGCTAGTGCCTTCACCACTATTGACTTATCCTTTCAATTTTTATTATCCACTTAGTCAGTGCTCTTTTTAATTTAATCCAGCTATTGCTCCCCACCATTTAGTATCCCCCTATATTCAATTATTGATGCTCAATTTCCAGATTACCCCTTACAGTACCTGTTATTTACCCTTCTGCCTAAATTTGAAATTATCACAATTGCAATCACAATAAACTAAAGACTGAAACCTTTTATTGAAAACCAAAATCAGCTAATAACTCAACTAGAATCCAGAATCAAACGAACTAAAATCTAAATGGACGAACAACTAAGCACAATTTAGAACACAAAAATCAGAACAGAATCAAACCAAAACTTGAATAATTCAAACTACCAAATCATTCTTATCAGAGGACAACCAGGCATGCATCATTTGGATCAGAATTACCACCAAATTCGATTAAACTACTAGCTTACTGCTTTGGTTTTGCTAAGTTGACATGTGAACACTTAATAACAGAAGTAGATATGAAGAATCAGATAGAGCTCAAACCAACCAAAAACGAACTAACACAAGAAATAGAAATAGGATTGACTGACCATTAAAAGGAACCAAATTTAAAAGAACAAAAGAAATCACAAAAATCGATAAGGGACTTACTGCCTTCAAAGCTCAATTTTATCAGTCAAAGCTTGCCCGACTTCGAATGGGATCTTCAAATGGTGTTATGTATTTGTCCTTGTCCAGAACAAACCCGTAGCACCATTTAAATATCCATTCGAACATACTAGTCCTGGAAATTTTTACAGAAGGACCACAGGTTTAATGTTTGTAAAGACCCGGTGTAGTTTGAGGGATTTTGCTTTGAGATTCAGGGAATCATGTGGCGGCGCTAGGGTTCTTGGGCTGAAAATTGATATTCGATGAGGGGGATTGGGATTCGAAGGAAACCAAGGTCGTTTTAGTGGTGAGTGTTGATACCCAATATTTCCCTATGTATTTTTATACTCAAAATAATTTCAAATTAGCATGTATAAACATCCACAAAGATTTTGGTATTTTTTCCACATTTTTTAAGGATTTTTAAAACCAATTTATGGCCTATTTTGCACTATAAAATCTAATAATTATTCCCAAAAATTATCATTTTGGTGAATAATTTATTTTATTCTCACATTTATACAAAATATAATTTACATGATTTTTACATATTTTACAAGTCCGTTTGGTATTTTTGAATTAAAACTGCATGAAATTATAATTTTAGCCTATTTCTCGATTTAATAGCATTTGTAATCAAAACTCATTCCTAGTATTTTTAAATTATTACTTATGCATTGTTTATTAACTTAGTAATTTTAATTTGATTTTTTACATCATTTACTATTTTATAAAATTAAAATTGGGGAAAATTGGCTATTTAAATTGTAGCCCTTTTTAATTTCAATTTTAGCTCAATTACAGCCCCAATCTAACCCCCAATTACACTACCCAATTTCAAAAATTACCCGGCCCAAACCCAATTAAATAAACCTGACCCACGCACCCCTTAATCTCGACCGTTGATCATTTAGATCAACGGTCCATGTTAACCCCTTCCTTTTTTAATCCAATAGCCCCCTAACCCTAATCATTTTCTCTTCAGAAGCCGCCCTTGTATCCCCTTTGTCTCTTAAACGCTCCCAAGCCCTTCTGAAATCCTAGCCCTCTCCGCCGGTCTCCGACCTTATTCCACCGGAAATCATGGCCTCTCAGGCCTTGTGTAATCTATATCTACCCCCACTCACCCTTACCCTCCTTTTGCATGAAGATTCAAGGTCTGACCTTGAAGCCCCCGGCTCAGAAGCTCTCCGATTCAAGTTCTATGGCCATTTCCGGCTCATCTCCGGCGAGTCCTAGCCCTGTGAGTCCATCTCCGACTCAGGGCCAGCCCGTTCCAGGCCTTTCTTGTTTTTCTAGGATTTTCTCTGAAACCCTAAGTTCCGAGGTTCTTCATCTTTTTTTCTCTTTAAGATATGCTTCAGACCTATGTTATTTTCTAAGATTTCAAAGTGTTTTCCACATTTTTGTCGATTTTGTTTTCGAACTGTTCATCTTCTTAAAACTTAGGGTTTCTCCGATTTTATGTTTTATTTGCTCTACTGTTATTTCTTTTACTTTTACTGTAGTTCCTAAGTATTTCTACTAGGGTTTCTATGTATTTTCTTACCGTGTTGTTTCTAGGGTTTCCGAGTAGCTCCTTTACTGTGTTCTTTGCTTTCATTATGCTTTTCACGAATGTTTATGTTCTTTCTGAGCTCATCTTCGCCTATGCTTTCTTCTTTACATTCAAAATGTGATGAAAACCCTAGATTCTGGGAGTTTTCCGAGTTTTGTGTGTGATTGTCTGCTGCCTGTCTAATTTCAAAACACTAACTGTCTAAACTCCTTTCGTGCTTCTGATTTCTTGCTAAGGTCTACGAGAACTTTTATTGCTATGTCCTTCTGCTCTTTGATTACATGACTACTCAGTTTAATTTAGCCTCGCATGTTTAAGTTTGTGCATCTCTTTATAGTCAGACTTCCCCTTTCAAAATAACCTTAATTTTGGGGGGTTGATTTCCTATGAATCTATTTTGATTCTTTCTTTGACTGATTTGGACCTATTTTTCTGACTGAATTCAATGCTGAGTTCGAATTCATAACTCCTTGATTGACTATGTGATCAATTGATTTTACTCTTACCTTATTTACCTAAACCGAGTATTTTAAGTTCCACATGTATTTTCCCTGTATTACCCAATGTGTTCCTGATCTTCTTTCCTTAAATAAACTCTGCTCTCTTATTACTCTAGTTCGACTCCTTAATTAAAGGAAGTCCTTTCCCCTGATTGATTCTGATTGGTATTGAATTATATTTTTCCCTTACTTACCACATGTTTTCAAAAACTATAAAAACCCCACCCCTTTTAAATTCACAGACACAAACAATCACAAGTTCACACTCATTAAACTCTTTATTCTCTTCTTTGCTCTGCTCTGCTACTTGTTCTGCTGTTTAGGTTTAGCCGGCTGAAAGACAAGGCTAAGCTATATGATTCTATGTGCCCTACTTGCTTTACTGTTTGAGTTTGCAACTGGTATGTCCATGATTTAAATACCATCTCCAAA
>MU756003.1:0-13129 GCA_026770625.1 Nicotiana glauca | reverse complement strand
CAAACATATTTCTTCAAAAGGAGATTCATATTCGCCACCCCTATCACTTCTTATCATTTTGATCTTTTTGTTTAGTTGCGTTTCAACTTCACTCTTGTATTGCTTGAAAGCATCAATTGCCTCATCTTTACTATTAAATAAATAAACATAGCAGTATCTCGTGCTATTGTCGATAAAAGTAATAAAATACTTTTTCCCACCACAAGATGGTGTTGACTTCATGTCGCAAATATCTGTGTGAATTAAGTCTAAAGGACTTGAATTCCTTTCAACGGACTTATATGGATACTTGGCATACTTTGATTCCACACATATTTGACATTTGGAATTAATGCAATTAAATTTTGGTAATACTTCTAGATTTATCATCTTTCGCAATGTTTTGAAGTTTATGTGACCTAAACGCGAATGCCATAAAGTGTTTTACTCAAGCAAGTAAGAAAAAACATTCACTTTATTGATAGGAACTGCTATTACATTTAGCTTAAAAAGGCCCTCATTTAGGTAACCTTTTCCTACATACAAATCGTTATTGCTTACTACAACACTATTAGAAACAAAAATACATTTGAATCCATTCTTGACAATAAGTGAGGTTGACATAAGATTCTTGCAAATTTCTGGAACATGGAGGACTTGGTTTAGAGTCACTGTTTTCCCCGACGTCATCTTCAACGCAATCTTGCCAACTCCTTCAATTTTGGACGTAGATGAATTTCCCATAACGATTGTCTCGTCGGGTCCTGCGG
This sequence comes from Nicotiana glauca, assembly GCA_026770625.1. Lineage (NCBI taxonomy): Eukaryota > Viridiplantae > Streptophyta > Magnoliopsida > Solanales > Solanaceae > Nicotiana > Nicotiana glauca. Next base: position 12,380 of record MU756003.1, on the reverse strand, counting down.
GGGCATAAGAAGAAAATAACTTCTTGTTAGCACAAACATGGCGGGTAGCTCCAGAATCTATCCACCATTCTTTCGGATTTCCTACCAAGTTGCATTCAGACAACATGGCACACAAGTCTTCCATTTTATCTTCAACCATGTTGGCTTGACTCTTTTTCTTCTTATCATTCTTTGGCGCACGACAATCCACTGCCTTATGCCTAGTTTTTCCATAGTTATGGCAATTACCCTTGAACTTCTTCTTGCTTGGGTAATTCTTTGGTCCAGAAGCCTTCTTCCTCTTCTTATTTTGTGGTGCCTCCTCAACAATGTTTGCCCCCATTATTGTCGAGTGTCCACATGACTTCTTTTCAGCATTTTTGTTGTCTTCTTCTATCCTCAAACGAACAATCAAGTCTTATAGTGTCATTTCCTTCCGTTTGTATTTAAGATAGTTCTTAAAATCCTTCCACAGCGGAGGTAACTTCTCAATGAAAGCAACGACTTGAAAGGCCTCATTTATGACCATACCTTCAATAACAAATTCATAATTAATAATAAGATAAATCTTACTAATAAAATTATTGATTTGGGTCATACCTTAAGCAATGAGGTCATGTACAATGACTTGTAGTTCTTGGACTTGAGTTATGACCGACCTAGTGTCAATCATCTTGAAATCCAAAAACCTTACAGCCACGAACTTCTTAAGTCTGGTATCCTCAGTCTTGTACTTCTTCTCAAGCGCATTCCATAACGCTTTTGAAGTTTCCATGACACTATAGACATTGTACAAGCCATCTTCCAAACAACTCAAAATGTAATTTTGGCACAGGAAATTAGAATGTTTCCATGCTTCAGTTACAACAAGTCGTTCATCATCCGGAGTATTTTTAGCCATGACCGGAGGACCCTCCTTGATGAAACGTTGCAAACTCAACGTAGAAAGATAGAAGAGTATCTTCATTTTTCAGTATTTGAAGTCAATACCGGAAAACTTTCCGGGTTTTTCTGTCGGTGCCATATCATGAGCAGGAGTAGAAAGGCTTGATGAGGCAGCAACACTCGTAATAGTAGCACCCGTTCCCGCAACACTTCCATTAGTTTGGTTTTCATTCGCCATATTCTGTAAAGTTGAAAACAATACAGAACTTTGTTAAATCAGTGAAGTTTTGATATCTTAAAACTGAATACCAAACCAAACATAGAACGCGTAACAATTTTGAAGTTTTTATATACTTCAAACACGTACGTTTATTATTCCGGCAAAGTTTTTATATACTTTAAACCGGACAGAAACAATTATTGGAGTAGAAAGCAACAAGGCTTTAGTCTCCAACAAAGTATATCGAAAACAGTTTAATATATAATCAACACAGAAACATTAGTAATTATAAAATTCCTTAAGCTTGTGAGCGTTACTGTGTTAAAACAAAATCAGAAAAACTGTTAGAAGAATAAAGAAATCTAGAAAACAGAAAAGAATCAGAAATATTCCGAGTCCACAATTTGCTTGTGCGTCCTTAAGTAATTTTATCCCCCCTCACACGTTGCCAAGATAATGGATTAAATCCTCCCAGGATAAAACGGAATAAACCTTCCTGCAACAGTGGCAATACAAATTACAGTATACCAACGAACTCAAAGAACGGAGCAAAATCACACTTACGAATTTAAGAGAGAGAGACTGCGAATTAGGATGCAGTATATTCATAAAGAAAGAAGTTCTGGAGTGTTTTTCGTGTCTAGAAAATGGAGCCTTGCCTCAAAATTTATAGACAATTATCAGAAGAGGTGTCTGAAAAAGGTGCCTTTTCAGAAGAATACGCTGCATGCCCCGGTTCTACCGGGGTTACGGCAAAACCGCAGTCAGAGAGGCTCTCTAAATCTGCCTGCCGCGGTTCTACCGTACCAGAGAGGCCCTATGAATCTTCAGCAGAGTTCTGGCGTATTTTCAGCAGTGATTTGGCATTTAATTATTATTAAATAATTAAATAAATTTTGTCCAAAAATAATCTTATCAATCATTTGACAAAGCCAAAGCCAAAGCCGAGCGAGCGACGACGACGGCGCGAGGGTTCATTCTCTTCAACTCCTTGTAAGAGCTTTAAGAAGTGATTCTATATATAAGCGCACAAATGTGGTTGTCCCTCGCCAACGAGGGACAAAGTGCAAGACAAAAGTTCACTTCTTCAAATTTTTATTTTTCCCTCCATTTTCAATTCACACATCTTCTACTTTAAAGCCCAATGGCTTACGGTCCAACATTCTTTACTCAATTTTAACTCTCTTTGATACTGAAGTTTTAGTTGATTAATTGATATTGGGAACAAATACGAGCTATCTGGGAATCGACATGAAAGGACGGGACAAACTGTAATAGATATTTATCATTTAGGAAAAATTTATTATATAAATAAATCTTCCATGTTTGACTTCTAATCTCCAATTGCACTCCCAACCAGTTGTTTGTAACATGGTTGGTTCAACCACTTCCACTTTTTAGGCCCAAAAAAAAAAAGGAAAAACTATTGCTTAAATTAAAAAAGAATTCAAATAACAGAATATCCAAGAACCAAAAAAAGAAAGGATTCATTAGAATCTTTTTCCATTCATCTTTTATGGGTAAAACATGAGTTCTTTTTTACATTTAATACTTCTAATTCTTATTGGGTACAAGAATGTCAAAATCAGAGACAGTCCACTCTGCCACTTGATTAGCGTCTCTATAAATTTCAGTTCCCAAGTCAATTGAACTCCACTTCCTCTTTGCTGGTACAGTGCCTGGATCCTGCATTAAAACATTTTGCATCATTAATTTGTACCAGTAGGATAAGAAAATATTACGTTGTTATTGTATATAACTTAAATCCGACAAAAAATACTCTAAAATTGTATATTTTGAAACTAAGAAAAGACAGTATTGATCCAAACCTGGTAAAAATATAGGGATTGGGACAGCCTCCCAACATCAAGCTCCCATGTTTTTGGATCTCCAATCCAACCTTGTCCTTTGGTAGTAGGATAACCATATTCACCCCACACAGGATGTGGTAAAATCTGCAAAATTTCCTGAGGTTGAGGATTACTATAAGGGTCACAAGGAACACTAGGCTGCTCAACATGCTCTCCATTCCCTGGTGCACAATACAAATGGTAAGCCTCATAGGGAAAACGAGTCGTCTCGCTTCGATGAACCCTTGTTCCATTTGGGAATGTGTGGTATGGAGGACACAATTTTGGGTTATCTGGTTTGCACCAGGATGGTGTTGCTGGATTCAAGATCATCTCACTGTATCTTGTTACATCAGTAATTACATCCCCATTACATGGCTGTCCATTGTTTTTCCAACAGCTCCCCATATCCATTAGATAAAATTGGCTATTTGGACCTCCACCATTGATCACATTCAATGTGAATCTTACCTTAAAATTTGGTGATTCTGGTATCTGCATAAAAATTTAACATTTCAAAAGGGTAGTCATTAAAATGTACAAAATCGCGAAGAAAAGTTTATATTTTTACTTACAATTTTTGACATGCCCCTAGTTTCATAATGGTATCCACCAGAAAAACCAGATGTGGCATCTGATCTAAGGTAAAGCATCAACCAAGGATACTTTGTTGAGGTTTTCAAAACATGGTGAAAAATCCAGCTTCCTTGTCCTAGTTCTTTCTGCCATGTTACAGAATAGTAAGACATGTTCTCATTTACACTTGTTTGGCTCAAACCAGAATCCAAATCCCATGATCCATAAAAACTTCCTTTAAGTGTAGTCTCTTTAGGCCCTTGTAAATATGTGTAATTGTGGTAAATCAATGGTTGGTTCATACATCCTTTACCAAAACATGGAAATTGGCTAGGAGGACCAAATGGACCTACTTTGTGACCGTTTTTCGGACATTTAGCAGCATAAGTATCCATATTACCACTCTTAAGCATGATCATCCAGAATTGCCATGGATTTGGCTTGTCATCAACTTGACATTTTGATCCTAAATACAGTTCTTTCTCTGCTGCATAAAGATCTGGATTAAATAGTGCCTCTTTATCTAGTCCATCAAAAGGTTTTCCTATCCCAAGCAAGTTGTCCTCTTCAGTAACTCTGTGGACCAATGAGGGTGGAACTCTAGTACAGGCAGAACAATTTCCACCTATAAAAACAAAAACATTAAACATTTCAAACATAAACCAAGAAAATAGAATCATAGGGCAGCCGGGCGCACTAAGCTCCCGCTATGCGCGGGGTCCGGGAAGGGTCAGACCATCAGGGTCTATTATACGCGGTCTTACCCTATATTTCTGTGAGAGGCTATCTCCACGACTCGAACCCGTGACCTCCTAGTCAGATGGCAGTAACTTTACCAGTTACGCCAAGACTCCCTTCAGGGAAATAGAATGACTAAAGGAAGAGAAAAAAAAAAGGAAAAAAGAAGTTGAACTCACCCGGTTTATGAGAATTAAGAACATCAAAGCATTCTGCAGCTCTTGGGCTTCCCATTTTGGGAGCTTCTTCTCCAACTTCATTGCATTGGTTCCATGCCTCTATCGCCACCCTTAACGAGTCTGATCTCATCCCTGGATCCCCAACAGCTGAAATGTACTCACTTCCATTTGGATTTAAGGAGAAAACACCAGAAACAAACACTTTGAATACCAAAAGAGAAAGCAAACTGAACCAAGTAAATGGCATTTTTTGTTGAGCCATGTTTATGTTTTTGGCCTAGAATGTACACTAGCTTATATGCTTAATGTAAAGGACTTGATATAGATATTTATTTATAATGTGCAATCTGTTGCAGATACTAACATCCTCAGATTTTTGAGATTTTGACCAAGTATATATCACTCCCTTTACAGTTTTTTTAAGTATTTGAAAGTTGACTGTTTTATTAATTTTTTGTCCTTTTAAAAATTTCCTCTTTTATGGTAGTACAGGTGTAGAAAGAAAATAATGCAATGCAGCTGGTTGGTGGTTGACACTTGCTCCATTTTCCTATAATAGGTTAGGTTCAAACTTCATCTTGAAATCACTATTCGAAAGGTTCTTTTAACCAAAATGTCCAGAGTATAATTTTAACAACATCAACTAACAAACTAGATGTCGATTTCACTGTCAATTCATGTTCCTTTGAAATATTATGCTGAAATTAAAATTCATATATCCAACTTAAAAGCAATAAATGAAAGTGAACTATGTTCCCTATGTCACATGTAACATGGAATCTTGTCCTCTGGAATAAAGAAACTTAGGGTTATTTTAAAAAATTGAAGTCTTTGAGCAATTTTATCATTTGAGGGAAGAGAAAGTACTTTGAGCCTAAGAAAAATTGGTATTCTTCAACATAAAGGGATGCCTTTTTATCATGTTTGGGGAAAGTGAAAGAACAAGAACTATGCTTTATTTATTTTTATTTTTATTTTTTTAAGAATTATTCTTTTGAAGACTAAAAGTAGCAAATATTCTTTTCTAATATATTAAAATACTATTAAAGTCATTTTATTTTTTCGTGACAATAAAAATGCTTAAAATCCAATACCACCAAAAAAAGACCCCACAAGAAGAAGGTAGGATAGATGGATAACCATTTGGTGAGAATACACCAAAGTTGGTTAGTCTTTGACAACTCCATAGCTAAGCTTGAATGTTAAGGCACTTTAAGTAAATTTCTTTTTATATCTATAAAAACAAAATATCCAATTATTTGTTCACATGGAATTCTAAGTCTTTAGTATATTTCCTAATTAGCATTAGATTTTAAGTTGACCAAATTAAGTGACATTCTTAATGTGTTCGAATTTAATTTATCTGTTAAAGTAATATCCTTAAACTATGTCATTTTCACTTTTCAAGTATCAGCATTTTCGGACTTGCACTGAAGGCTGATAGCCAATAACTTTTTAGGCCAACAATTAGAATTTGTGACCCAAAATGGGAAAGTTCGTTTTTGGTCAAGGGACCAGAATTCCCTAATCAGCGCAATTTTTTTACAAAATTGCCTATACCATGACTCGCCAAAGAGCTAAACAGGTCCTGCATTAATTACTTCCTGTATACAACCATGATTACTGATTGTAGGCTATAATTACGTATTTTAATCGCTTATTACATTCGAGTTTACTACACTTTAGTTGAGTTTGCGCTTTAATCGCTAGTGTTTTGCGCTAACGGTGTGTTTTATGCCTTGTAGCTGTGATTCCGAGCTATATAGATGTTATGGAATGAATTTAAGTGATTTGAAGCTTTGAAGTCTGAGTAAAAGCTCAAGGAATTAAGCCGGGATCATGTTCAGGGGTCAAATTTGATAGTTGAGAACAAATGAAAACTCGATGAGGCATATTACGTACTGTCTAGTAAACTATACATAACTTTTTACTCAGAGCTCCATTTTGGCTTCATAATATATAATTGGAAAGATAACTCAAAGAGATACAACTTTCATGTTTTGCGTTTTTCCAAATTCCAAATGGAACAGGGTGAAAAACTGCGGTTTCACCGCGACCGCGGCAGAACCACGGCAGAGTGCAGACGCAGACAATTGAAGAATCAGAGACCATGTTTGGCCGCGGTTTGACCGCGACCGCGGCAAAACCGCGGAAGGAGGCGGAAATTTCAGGGACTTATGTGCAAAACATGGGATTTTAAGCGCTAAATCCTATATAAAACAAAGGAGGCCGGCCAAGAACAAGGAGGGGACATATTTTGGACACAAATTAGACCTAAGGAGGCAAGAGACACTACTTTAGGGTTTGACAACACTCTTGGAGGCAAGAACACATTGGGAGCAAGGCGGAGAATTCTTCTACAAGTTTTTTCCTTTCCTCTTCCTATTTTTCATTGTTGGTTATGACTTTTAGTATTGTAGTTTTACATACTACTATGAATAGCTAATTTGTTATCTAGGGTTTTGATAGAACCTTTTGTAAGATAAATTCTTGTTATGTTTTTATATAATTAAGCCATAACTTTTCTCTATTTGTTCAAGTACGTTTATATTCTGGTTGATTGAAGTGCTCTCAATTAGCCGTGCCTATTTAGTATGCATAACTCGGGAGAGAGTGTATATTTAGGTAATTGTTGAAAAACACCACTCCCAGAGTATATAAGGGATCAATAACCGAGGGTTTAAAGGTGGGATTAGGGATAACGAAGCCTTTGGTGCGATCTGAAGTGAGCTGTATTAAAAGCCAGCTAGCGTAGCTCGGGAGAGTGCGTCTAGTAAATTGTCGTAATTACTCGGGAGAGAGTTACGGTAATAAGAGTGCTCATGATTGGTAGAGAATACTTAGGCGAAATTATAGAAGACATGGCGGGAAGAATTCCGACAATTGGGGAAATCATAACTCTAGACCTTCTTAATCTTGTCTCTAACCCTTAGTATATTTATTTGTTAATTTAGTAGTTTAATTTGTTAGTTAATTATTTAAACACAAGAATCTTAATATATATATAAGTTAGGAATTGTTCAAGCTTGTCTTCTTGGTGATAGTGAACAGTAGCTAAACCTTAGTTCTCTGTCTTGTAAACCGGATTATATTTGCAACGACCGCATTGTCCTTTTTATAAAGAATAGTTAGGCGTGATCAAATATTGGCGCTGTTGCCGGGGGACTAACGGTGAAGTTGTAGCTGTATATATTGCTAGGGTTCAAGTTTGGATTTTTAATTTTTTTTTTTTTGTATTTTTATTTTTATTTTATTATAACTATTGATTTAAGAAACATGCCATCTTGGAATTATGGAAATTTAGGTGTAGATAATTCTACTATTGATCTTCATACATATTGTGAAGGAAACCACCTGTGGCGAAATTTTCAAAACGTTCCTAAGAGCGAGTTATGGTGCACCAACTCAATCTTATTTGTGGAATGTGTGTGATGTGTGTGGTGGTAAAAAATGGTCACCTTCATGGTTGTGCTTATATTTTTTATTTTCCCCCGACCCCTTACTATGATGGTTCTACCTTTTCTTGTGAAGTTAATAGGAACAAAGAACCTGGGAATGCATACCTGAAGGAGATCAAGGATATGTTAAAGTGCCTTCTGGAACAAAATAATGAGAAACAATTGCACATAGAAAGGCAATAGGCAACTATTCGCAAGTTGGAGGCTTAATTGAGTCAAGTAGTTGGAGTTATTAATGCTCAACAAGCCAATATTGGGGATAGTAGCCATGAAGAGCGTGAATTTGAGGTGTTAATTAAGGAGGTCAGAGTAGAACATCAACAACCTAGCCAACTACAATTTGAGGATGTAGATGTTGAAGAAGTGAGACTAGAGTCAGCCAAGGACTTTGAGGATACATATTTTGTTGACTCTAGTATCACAGATATTGAAAGTCCTGAAGTTCATGTGTTTGAGCGCATTAGTCCACACTCCAAGCATTTTTTCACATTAGGTTTGGATGATGATATGGAAATAGAGTCAGACGAACCAATTGAAGAGTCACGGAATGAGGAACAAGGTGCATATATTTTGGAATTTTTCTTTCCAGAAAGACAGGACTACATACATCATCTAAAATCCAAGAAGTGTAAAATAGTACAATGGTTGCTTGGGCCAATTATATTTGTTCCACCGCCCCTGGAGCATAACCTAATACTTGAAGCCAAATTGGGGGTTCAATTCATAAGCTCGAGGTGGAGGCAAAAAGTGATTCGCGTCGTGCCGCGATGTTAAATCAAGTGCTTGTTGGGAGGCAACCCAGCTTTATTGCTTTCATTTATTTTTTTAATCATATTATTTTTGTAGTGTCAATTTTTTATTTTCTAGGAGCATGGAAAGCAAAGGTATTGGAAGGATGCACCAACAAATGAAATGGTTGGAACTAAGCGTGAGGTACCCGCACGAAGAACCAAGCTGGGAGAAGTCTGATTACCCCACGAACTGCTAGTGCTTCGGCCTTTGGTCTATCAGGGAGTTTCTTTTACCCTCTTGTATGTATGGATGTGCATTGGGGACAATGTACAACTTTAAGTGTGGGGTGAGGAGATTGTCTGGGTGACTTTTCATGCTACTTTAGCTGTGTTTTTTTTTTAAAGATTGGACTTTTCCTGATGACAGATCTTTTAGACAGTTTTCTTGAGGGAAGTAAGTCTAAAGAAAATACCAAAAAGATTTTTTATTTTGTTAGGTAGTGTAGCAATTAACCCTTGGTTTTTCTTTAAACCACAGTTCTTTTTCAAGGGTTTTATTTGAACCAGGTATAGTTCGTTTTTTTTTTTGGGAAGTAGGAGCCATTGTGTTGTGTTATGAATTGAAGCTATATCTCTTGACTTGGTTATGCCTTGAGAATAATGAGTACTTTGGTTGTGACGCTTAGGCTCAATTTTTGACTCTTGGAGAAGTACCTTAAATTGTATTATCTTAACTTTGCTTAACTGCTTTGACTAGAGTGTCTATGAATCTAATCCTGAGTGAGTTATGTGCCATGTGTGTGTAAGGTTTTGCATTATTCAGTTCATTGCATTTGATGCCTAGAACTTGTCCCGTGTGTTTTCAAAGCGAAATAGTAGTTTTGTTCAGTCTTGGAAGTGATATAGGCATTTCTTGTTGAGCCATGTACATATTTTACCCACCTAATTATTATGTATCGTAGTTAACCCCTTTGAGCATGTAATCCTGTTTCTTTGGCAACCACATTACAAGCCTTACCCATTTATTTGAATTAACCATCTATTTGAACCTTTTCACCTCTCATGAGCACTTGAATTGTTATGAACTTTGTAAAAGTAAAAGTGTGGGGTGGTTGGTTTGGCTTTTGAGTGGAACTAATTGAATAAGGAGAAAGGTGCACTATTTTGAAAAAAAAAGGAAGAGTCATTTGAATTGAAAAAAAAATACATATATATATATATATATTTGGATTGTTGTGAAGAAAAAAAATCCTTGATAAATGGTGGTTCTTCAAATAAGTGTGCTTAAAGAAGAATGGGGTAATTTACATTGATGTGAAGGTGGAATTCTGGTTTGACATAAGTATGGGGTTTGAATGTTAAAGTATATGTATTAAAGTGCTTAGGGGGTGTAGTCAGCTCTTATATCTAAATGTATCCTACCCGTCCCGTAGCCTACATTACAACCAAATAAAGTCCTAATTGATCCTAGATTGAATGAGCTCGATTAGTGGAGTAGTACACTACGGGCAAGCTTATGGTGCATCTTTTGTGGCATATGAATGTTATTTCTGAGAGTGAGTGAATTCTTTCTATCTTGAGTTCCTAAGTATTCTTAAATTTTGTTGTGTGGAACTACTCTCTTTTGTTATGTAAGGGGACTTGAATCATGAAGGAAAGGTAATGTCAGTGACCTTTATATTAGTGAGTTGTGAATAATGCATGGTACTTGTGAGTCAAATCTTGAGGTGAAGATGTTACGCTTTTGTGCTTAGTCCATTTTAAATATTCTTGGTGTGATGAGTTAGGAAAATTACTTTAAAAAGGTCGTGTCTATATAAAGTGTAGTTTCATTAGTTGAGGACGAGCAATAGCTTAAGTGTGGGGTGTTGATTATAGGCTATAATTACGTATTTTAGTCGCTTATTACACTCGAGTTTACTATATTTTAGTTGAGTTTGCGCTTTAATCGCTAGTGTTTTGCGCTAACGGTGTGTTTTATGCCTTGTAGGTGTGATTCCGAGCTATATAAATGTTATGGAATGAATTTAAATGATTTGAAGTTTTGAAGTCTGAGTATAAGCTCAAGGAATTAAGCCGGGATCGTGTTCGGGGGTCAAATTTGATAGTTGAGAACAAACGAAGACTCGATGAGGTATATTGCGCACTGTCTAGTAAAATGTACATAACGTTTTACTCAGAACTCCATTTTGGCTCCATAATATATGGTTGGAAAGATAACTCAAAGGGCTACAAGTTTAATGTTTTGTGTTTTTCCAAATTCCAAACGGAAAAGGGTAAAAAACTGCGATTTTACCTCGACCGCGGCAGAACCGCGATAGAGTGCAGACGCAGACAATTGAAGAATCAGCGACCATGTTTGGCCGAGGTTTGACCGCGACCGCGGCAAAACCGCGGCAGGAAGCGGAAATTTCAGGGATTTATGTGCAAAACATGGGATTTTAAGCCCTAAACCCTATATAAAACAAAGGAGGCCGGCCAAGAACAAGGAGGGAACATATTTTGGACACAAATTAGACCTAAAGAGGCAAGAGACACTACTTTAGGGTTTGACAACACTCTTGGAGGCAATAACACATTGGGAGCAAGGCAGAGAATTCTTTTACAAGTTTTTTTCTTTCCTCTTCCTATTTTTCATTGTTGGTATTTTAGTATTGTAGTTTTATATACTACTATGAATAGCTAATTTGTTATCTAGGATTTTGATAGAACCTTTTGTAGGATAAATTCTTGTTATGTTTTTATATAATTGAGCCATAGCTTTTCTCTATTTGTTCAAGTACGTTTATATTCTGGTTGATTGAAGAGCTCTCAATTAGCCGTGCCTATTTAGTATGCATAACTCGGGAGAGAGTGCATATTTAGGTAATTGTTGAAAAACACCACTCCCAGAGTATATGAGGGATCAATAACCGAAGGTTTAAAGGTGGGATTAGGGATAACGAAGACTTAGGTGCGATCTGAAGTGAGCTGTATTAAAAGCCAGTNATTATTTAAACACAAGAATCTTAATATATATAAGTTAGGAATTGTTCAAGCTTGTCTTCTTGGTGATAGTGAACAGCTGTAGCTAGGGGTGTACATAGGTCGGGTTGGTTCAGATTTTATAATTACCAAACCAAACCAATTATATCGGGTTATTAAATTTAAAGACCAAACCAAACCAATAAAACTCGGGTTTTTTCGCTCTCGATTTTTCTTGGATTTTCGGGTTTTTCGGATTTTTTCGGGTTTTTTTTTTCCGGTAAAATCTCCGTAGAACAAAATATATAAATTGTGCTCAAAATATTTCTTTAATCCTAGTAAGATACAACTATATAAAATATTTTCCAAGAAAATAAAATAAAATATGAAATGTGTCATGGCATTATACTAAAATATTCAACAATAAAGACAATAAAATTATGTAATATAAATATTGCTAATTAAAAAGCTATAATAAAAATAAACATAACATAAAAGTAATAAGTCATGATAAAATAAATAGACTAATAAGGGAGTGTTAATCACATGACTAGATGCTAATAAAAATAATAAAAAAAGATTATGCATTTTTTATCTAAATTATTGAAAAATAAAATATAAACATTCAATATATTCCCGCTCATAGTATTGAATTGAATGTTTTTTGTTAACATTAGTATTGATTTGATATTGGTTTAGGCTTTTGTTAGCATTATTTAATTTATTAATGTTAATTGCTATAAAACTTATTGGATCATTCAAAATTCTAAGTCCAAAAACAATACCTTAAAAGATAAAAT
>MU756002.1:203942-224070 GCA_026770625.1 Nicotiana glauca | reverse complement strand
TTTTTAAGCTATCATTCCAAGTCTTTAATCTTTCTTACTTCCATTCTAATTCTCACGGAGGAGTTGTAGTTGGCAAGATTATTGATTTTTAGTAAAAAGTAATCGGAAGAGGTTTTTGCTATCTTTTAGTACAATTCAGGCAAGAAAATTATTTCAGTTTAATCGCCACGAATCATATATCAATTGATTTACATAACTTCACGGAATGTTATTAATTGATTATTTCTTAGTGAGCAAATATAATTGTATTAGCAATAAACAGTTATTCCTAAGAGAAATACATGTAGAAGCTAAGATTTTATTATTATCACGCTATCGAGTGAATTCGATGATTCCCAACTCTTTTTAAATATAAAGCTTCCGAAAGTTATTTTGTTTCAACTTAAGCAATTTAAATTTTCAACAAACAAAACTTCATCAATTTGGTTCTCTCAAATAGTAGTAAGAATATTATAAGTTTATAGCTAGATTCTCCAATCTATGTGGGATGATATCATAAACTATGCTAGAATTTGACAGAGTACGAGCAGCAAAATCTTATGCTCATTGGCCTCGTCAATAGAGTACGAATTAATTAACCCAAATAGCCGTTTACCCAATCGCTTAAACTAAAAATAATCGGTAGAGGTACAATATATGCATAATTTATGTATTATATATGTATAATTGTATATAATAAATATATAATATTCTATGCACATCGCTAGAAAAAATAAACAAAATAGAAGCAATGGAGCATCTTTGATCTAAAAGGTTGATTGTTATGGTCTTTTATGGTACGTACGTGTCAACTAAGTTTACATCTCATTTTGGACAAGTTCATTCCTTTTTTTTGTTACGTTGAAAATGAATATTTTTTATTTAATCAAGTATAACTATTAGCTCATTTAAACTATCAACTAGCTTTTCGTATACATCAGCTACCAACCTAGTTAGTACTTAGTAAACAACACGTAATAAAAATTCAATCCAAGACAAAGTATATTACTATATCTAGATAGGGAAACTATTTAGATTTTAGAATATCTAATAGTTTTCACTCCATATATGAAATGCAAAAGGCAATACATAAGAATCCAATACTCTTGCTCTAGATCCGCTGTTACATGGTAGTTTAGCATTTCATATTTTCATCACTTTCGGAGCCATAGGTTGAGTTTAAAAACAGTTAATGGAGTTTTTAAAAAGGAAAATTATTTTTCAAGTACTAAAATATTTTTGATATTCATGATATTAGAATAAATTGCTCCAACTTAATGTATCTATCTACTAAGTCTATAACTATATTTTTCTTTCCTCATATATAAAGACTCAATTACAAATATATATATATATATATATATATATATATATATATATATATATATATATATATATATATATATATATATTATTGTCGTATTATTGTATATTGGTCTTAGAGTACGTGCTTTGCGCGTGTTTTCCATGTCAACGAGTAAATAGGTTAAAAAAATATGATAAGTATTGAATAATGTATTTAAATTATAAAATAAAATACATATTAAGTGTTTGCAAAATCCGAGGAAGTTTTACTCATTTAGAATATATCTTTACAATTATAATCAATAAATAAAATTTTAGTTGGTTTTAAATCTCTAAATATTAAAGATATTATAACTAAAAAATAGATTACACTTTAATGGCATATGTATATTTTTCAGAAAAATAATTATATAAGATAATGTATACACAATAGTTCAATTATTTAATTTAAGAGAACGTGTATATTGGATGAAACTTTGAAATGCTTTATAAAAATATGATATTTACATTCCTAATGTGTATGTACTGACAAAAAAAAAAGTATGGAGGAAAAGAGCCGAAAAGAGCCGAAAAATATTGATTTTGATATCCTCAATATTATGATTGATTTAATATGTGGTAATTCAAGTAAGAAAAACCTTATTAAGAAAAGTTTTAATTGATTTCAAAGTGCTAAATATTAGACAAATAATAAAATGACTATTTTATCCAATATAAACTCTATTTGAAAAGTGTTAAAAAGACGAACAACATTTCATTACGGTATTGAATTTTGGCTAATTAGTTAATTCACATATTTAATTATTATTTATTCTCAACATTAAGAAACATACTTTTTGTTAATTCAAATTCGTAATATTAGCTCATCCCAAATTTTAAATTGTTTAACTACATTTACACTAATGTTTAATTTTAACTATATTTTTATCTTATAAGAATTTTATGTTCAAAAGATAGACAAATCAGTTTGAGATTCACTTGAAATTTTTTAGGTTAGTTTAAAATCCTAATGTTAGAAAGGTAATTAAATTATATTCTTTTCAATATAATCTAGTCTAAACCATAAAAAATCAACCAGCATTTGGTTATATTAAATTCCTAAATTTAATTATCTCTCTGACCATTTTATTAGAGTGTAAAATTTCGAATAAATATATTAGAGTAAAATAATAATACAACGAAAAATAGAAACCTTGAGTCACAATGTCACCATTTATATACGTTTGGGAAACTTCAATTAGGATGTGATAATAATCCTAAATTTTAGGATCTCTTATTCAATAAGGAAAGATTTAGTAACAAAATATTTAGTTGATATAGAGTTTTAAATGTTAGAAAAATAATTTAAATTACAATTATGTCCAATGTGAAACATAGTGTTAAGGGGTAAAAAAGGCGAACGACATTTTGCTAAGAGTCTTCATGCTTTTAATATAGTATTGATATATATATTGATAACGCGAGTAAACATATTTGTTAAGTTAAATAATTACATATCTTATACATTTTAAATGGCAATAAAATTTATAAATTATTTTCTTTTAGTTTGAATGCTTGACATTCACAAAATGAAAAACTATCTTGGGATTTTACCCCCCTCCTTTTTTAAGTATTTGGACTTTTTTCTTTACAATGATTCTATCTTCGAAATTCAATGGTCCGACTAATTCAAATTCTCCTTAGACGACTAATTGAAATTTCATTTTCGGAATGGAATCGAAACCTTTAGAGAAGAGTGGAGAGATTTTATCCCTTTCATCACAATTCTTATAGTTTTATTATTTATAAAGACCTATTTGGAGTTTATGTATAAACTATTGTGACAATCCGACCCGTTGTCTCATGAGTTACCGCTCCGTTTCTCCCATTTTATGCTTCTTCATGTTTCGTTATCGGTATGTGGTGTGTAAGAGTTGATTTGGATTGGCTTTGATAAGAAATAAGATACTTAGTCTCTTTAAGGAAGGCTTAAGTTGGAAAAGTCAACCGGACGTTGACTTATGAGTCATAGGACTCGGATGAGATTTTCGGTGATTCGGTTAGCTTCGGGGGATGATTTGTGACTTAGGAGAGTGATCGGAAGTAATTTTAGAGGTCCGGTGTAGAATTAGGCTTGAATTGACGAAATTAGTATTTTGGCGATTTCCGGTTGATAGGTGAGATTTTGATCCGAGAGTCGAAATGGAATTCCGAGAGTTTCTGTAGCTTCATTGTGTAATTTGGGATGTGTGCAAAATTTCAGGTCATTTGGACATCGTTTGGTCTGGTATTTGATCGAATGCGTGTTTCGGAAGTTTTTGAAGAACTTAAGCTTGAATTTGATGTGATTTGATAGTTTTAGTGTTAATCATGGTGTTTTGATGATTGGGGCAAGTTTGAATAAGGTATTGGATTATGTTTGTATTTTTGGTTGAGGTCTCGGGGGCCTTGAGATCGGATGGTTAAATGGAGAGTTTTGAAACTTTTGCATGTTAAAGGTTAGCTGGTATCTAGTGTTTTCGCACCTGCGGTTATGGACCGCAGGTGCGGTCACGTAGAAGCAGAGGCAAGAGCCACTGATGCGAAGTCTTGGGGTTTAGGCTGTTTCCGCAGAAGCGGTGAGGTCAACCGCATCTGCGAAGCCACAGATGCGGGAGGTTGGTCGCAAAAACGGACTTGGAGATTTCTTGATTTTCCGCAGAAGCAGAATATGTCTGCAGGAGCGGATGTCGCAGAAGCGACTTATAGACCGCAAGAGCGGTCGAGGCCCGTAAGTGGAGAACCGCAGAAGCGGTATAGATATCGCAAAAGCGGTCCCGCATAAGTGGGGACGGGACCGCATAAGCGAAATGTGCTGGTCAGAAAGGGTTTTAAAATAACACTTTCATCCGCGAGCTTGGGATATTTTCCACCATTGTTGAACATCTTGAGAGATTTTTGGGAGCAATTGAAGAGGGTTTCGTCTAGAGTTCATTGGAGGTAAGACTTTTGAGTTAAAAACATGATTATTATGAGAAATTAACCTAGAAATTCATGGAATTAAGCCTAAAATTGATGAACTAGGGCTTGAGATTTTGAGATTTAAATTTGGGATTTGAGGGAGCATTTGAGCTCGAATTTTGGTAAAATTTGATATGCATAGACTCGTGGCGAGATAAGGAATCCATTGATGTGAATTTTCTAATTTTTGAGAAGTGGGCCCGGAGCTCGGGTTTTGCTAGTTTCGAGATTTTTGCTATATTTTGATTGTTTTCGATTGGGTATTATTCCCTTGGCATATTGTAATGTATTCGCTCTGATTTTGGTTAGATTCGACGCGTGTGGAGGCCGATTTGAGGGGCAAAGGCTCCGCGAGCTAGAGATTTTACCGGTTCGAATTGAGTAATACTTGTAAATGATATCTTGAGGGTTTGAAACCCCGGATTGCACATCGTAATGCTATATTGAGGTGACTTGCACGCCGGATAGTGGGCGTGGGGTAGAGCACCGCTGGGGATTATGACTTGGTCCGTCCCGATTGATTAAATTACCGCGTATTTGACTGAAACTATTTGTTATCATCATAATATTGGGCTGATTGCCATGTTTGGGCTTCGTGCCAACTATGTGAATCCTTCAGGGATTGATATCACTGTTTTCGCATTACTTTGCATATTATTTGATATCAGTCCTGAATTTAAACACTGTTTTTAAAATGTTCAGCCATACTTCTAAGATTTGAAACTTAAGCTACATTTTCTGACGTTTTGAGCCGAGAGCTATTACTTTAATATTGCCCGAGTGGCTTACGTGCATGTTTTGGACTGAGGATGGATCGGGCTGCACGCCGCAGCGATGCTATGTTGATATTGCGCTTGGGCTGTAGGAACCCCTCCGGAGTCTGAACCCCCTCAGTGAGTGCGGGTATCCAAATGGATTGGGCTGAGCACCGCATCGGTCATATGCATTGCATCGTATTCATGCATTGGTTCCTGTTTGTACTGCATGGCATGACATTAGCACTCTCGTTTCATTGGCAACTATGCTACTTCTTGCACTATCTACCGGATATCCTGGTGTTAGTTGTTAGTGGAGTGCTGTGCCCAAAGGGCTGACTTATGTGTTGACTCGCACTATCTGTTTTGCATTCATTTGCTTAACTGTTGAAAAAAAAGGATGTTTTCAAAAGAGGTTTAAAAACTGAGTCCAGATATTTCCAAAGATTTCACGGTTTCACTGTTTTCTCAAAGGGTTACACTGTACTATATAGCATGATGACTTGCTTTACGTGGTTTCTTGCTGCTCAGTTATTATTTACCTTTATTACTCACTGAGTTGGAGTACTGACTTTACTCCCTGCACCTCGCGTGCAGATGCAGGTATTGGTTTACCCGGTAGCGGGTTGAGCTGGTTGCGGATTTGCTATCGTAGCTGAGCAAGGTGATCTCCAGTGTTCGCGGCACCGGATTTCTTCCTTTGATTCCAGATTTTATTCTATGTATTACAGGCTTTGTAGTTGTATCAAAAAATCCTTCTAGATGCTCGTGACTTGTGACACCCCGATTTCTAGCTGAGTCGGGATGGGTTTCCTGTTTTATCACTTTTTTTTCCGTAATATGATTTCATTATCTACGATTCAAACTTATTCATGCTAAGTAACTGTTAAAAGAGGTGTTGTTGTTCTGTTGGCTGGCCTTATCTTCACGAGAGGTGCCATCACGACTGGGTGTGGGAATTGGGTCGTAACAAGTTGGTATCAGAGCCTAGGTTACTAGGTCTCGCGAGTCATGAGCAGGTTTAGTAGAGTCTCACGGATCAGTACAGAGACGTCTGTAGTTATCCTCGAGAGTTTGCAGAACCTTTAGGAAAACTTCCCATTCTTGGAATTCTTATCGTGCGTACTTGATTCAGCTTGGAATATAACTCTTGAAATTCCTTCCTCACGTCTGTATGCGCATATGAGCGCTCAGTATTGTATATGCCTTGATGGCTTGTGATTCCCCGATCAAGGAGCGAGATGTGATCTCCGTGAGTTTGATGTTGGGCCAGTCTGGAGGACTTGAGGCCGGATCTTTGCCTATGGCTTGAGCACCGAGGTGCTAATTGTGTGAGCAAGTGTTTTGAACTTATATGTTTGGTATTGTCCCTATTAGCCGGAATGGCGGTTTGGTATTCATGTGATGAGTATGTTAGTACTGCGAGATGTATCTATATGACCTGATAGTGACGAAGAAGCCTGCTGGATCACAGATGAACTGTTAAGTGATTTGATTCCTATTGTGATTTGATGTGTAGCCCGAATATGGGCGCGTGAAGAATATTTTTGTGTCTCCTAGTTGGGGAGTGAAGTGCATTACACGTGGCGGAATGAGTTCATACCCAGGAAGACTAAATGACTGTGTAACGTATATGATGGTAGAAGGCATGCTTAAATACTAAATTGAGGCGAACCAGGTGGGATATCTCCTGCGGAGTATTCTTAAGTGGTATGATTCTTATGTGTATGTTAGAAGATCTCATGTATAATTGAAGGGTACATGTTGAAATTTAAAAATTCGGGTCACTTAAGAGAGTGGACTCAACTGATGTGGGGATGAATGCGAGATTTGCAGAGGATTACGGTACTAGATGATCGGTGTTTTCACAAACTTGTAGACGATTTGAGTTTAATTTCACTATGATATTGTAGCATCATTAGAGTAAAAGTATTATGGGTTATTGAGTGTGTCCTGATATATGGCTTCGTGCCAAGTTAGGGAGGTTGCTGTTGATTAGCTGATTGTACGGCTATGTGCATGTTGGTTCCTTTTCGAGGTATGCTGGCGGATCAATTCTGGTTGCAGAAATTGAGCCGAGGATGGCACAAGTGAAGAAAATTTTTGACAAAGGTTATATGGTACTTCGTAGATGTGTGGAAATAATAGGATGTCTTGAGCTATTGATGATAAAGAATGCTCAGTGTATAGAGAAGGAAGATGTTTGTTTGTATTGGAATGAGATCATATCCTGCGGTGTTAGAGTTCTAATAAGGCACGAGTGGTTCTGTTCATTGAGTCGGGTAATTTGCAGTATGAATAAGAGTGAATGACTTTCGAGAATGATTATAATGTGTTCAAGATTTTACATGTAACGATCAGGTGTTATAAGGTTGTGTATGTGGTTAGAGACTGTATTTTCATTGGAAAATGTCAAGACTTGTGGTATTTTTACGTTAATTATGGGATTCTATGTATCAGTGTCAGGAAAATAAGGGTAACAGAGTTAGATTCGCAGGAATTTCTTCCTAGTAGATTATTTTGGGAATGTGGTGTTCCTGGGAATATTTGAGAGAGTATTCAGTGGCTTGTGGGTCTTAGACAGTGTGGTCTTGTGCTTGGGTCTCGTGTAGTGAGCCTGAGTTGAGGAACTGTGGTGCTACAGCAAGAGAGAATATCAAGTTAAAAATGAATCAGAAGGAAACCTAGATAAATGAAGTAGCTTGTTAGTGGACCGAATCAGTATGGTAAGGATATGATTAATTCTTTGTGTGTGTTCGACGCAATGAGTTCGTACAGGTATTTTGCAGCAAATCTCTTGAGTTTTGACAGCTTGTTTAGCTTGGTCTAGTTAGAAGGATTCAGTCCTGACAGTTTAGTATGTGCAAATGGAAATGGGAGATAATTCTTGTTAGGTTTCATCGTGGTTTGGAGATGTATATTTTCTATGGACATGCGGAGCATGGAGTGTGTAATGATTTTTCTTCTAAATGGGATCAATGAAAGTTCTTGACTAGTTAAGTGTGTCGATGTTTGTGGCACGGAAGGGAGATAAAAGTTCTCATATTATCCTTGGAGGGTATAATATATGTGGTATGTTGTAGAGGACCGAGACTGGCATGTGCGAGGTTTCAGTTCAGTTCTGAAAGGAAGTTCATAAAACCCTTAGGCAACGGGTAGACTGAGATGACCAAGGAAATGATACTGCTAATTGGAAGTGATTTGACAAGAATATACATCTCATGAAAGGGTAATGTGATTAAACTGATGATACTTCGGTAGTATTACGACACTTTCTTGCTAAATCGACTGCTGATATCTGAGTTTGTTTGATGGCAGAGGAGAATTTTAGAATATCTTTCGTGGAATGATTGGGTACTCAAGGTGTAATATGTATTCATACTACAGAATTTGGGATTAGGTACAGTGATTTGTGTGCTATATGTAGTTGGAGACTAGGAGTTCTTAGGTTCAGACTGTGTAGCGGTTGTGGATCGTGTGTATTGGGACCGTTAGCGGCTATTGGGATTTGGAAGCCCGAGTGTTCTTTCTTTGCTTGGTATATTAGATTCTGGATATGATATTGGGGTGTAGACTGGTTGTCTCAGTGTTGGGTTATTCTAGACTATTGTGCTATGTGTTATGTCGGAAAATGCCACAAGTTGCATGGCGGAGTGCATCGGATTATGTTCTAGTAGAGTGGTTGTATTCCAAAGACCAGCGGACGGCTAGGAAGGATTGATTTTCTTAATTGGGCCTTCGGGATGGTTTCAGTGCAGAGGTTTCTACCATTGGTTCAGTTCCAATATTGAGGGACTTTTCGAATGTATTTCTTGTGGCCGGGCATGTCGCCGGGTGAGGTTGTGGAATTCGGTATTGATTTGGTGCCGGGCCCCGTATCGTACGGCTCCGGTAGGAATTATGGTAGTGGAAGGAGCAACTTCAGGCCTTCTTGGTAATGAGTCATTGGTAAGCTGATTGGATACGTATTTAGCTTGAGTTAGCTTGGTTGGCCCCGAGTTGTATTGTTGAGGGATAGGTTGATTCATTCGTTATTGAGCTTGTTGGCAATCTGAAGAGAGCTATGAACTGCTTTTCGGTGTTGTGAGACATTATGATTTGACGGATATGGGCACATATGATGCGGTTCTATTGAGGATTTATAGAGAAAGTCGAACAGGAAGAGCAATTGAGTGTTGCTCGGTAAATGGATTATTGGTTATAACCTATCGGGTTGCGTGTCGTATGTTATTTGTTTCACCGTGGGTGTAATGTATTGCTTCGGTTTCAGACATCAAATTGTACGTGGTTGTCTATTTTGAGCATAGCGATTTGAGGTGGTTCAGGTGTAACAGTGTTTGGATAGAATCGCGCATTATAGCGAGGCTACGTGGAGATATGACCTTTCGGGGTAGATTCAGGTATTCTATTTCTATGACGAGAGACGGGGTCTCAGCCTTGTGATGGTACTGATGAGCTTGAGGTACATCTCTTCCGTTTGAGTCATTTTTCATGATTTGAGTATGTTCAGATCGTTTCTTATTGGTGAGTGTATTATGCAAGTTGTGGCGTAGGCCTGTATTGAGGTGTCATATCACCAGAGTGGTGTGTTGGATTCGAGGTGATCGTTAGGGTCATTAATGAATACGAACAGATTTGATTTCAGCTTATTAGAAGGATGATATCGAGGTTCAGCTCGAAAATCCGTTGTGGTATTAGTCAAAAGGGAAGTGGATTCATGAATGGTTGATATGAGAAATGGTTACGGTTTGCTGCGTGTTTCATTTATCGTTGGCAGTATATAAAAGTGTTGGAACGAGACTTTAGCTAAATAAGAGGTTTTTTATCTGTATTTGGTTGTTGTGGGTAACTACTGTGAATAAAAGTTATCGTTTCGAGTGCTTGGATTATGTGGTATATCATATGATTACACCTGAGGTCACAAGTATGGGTTATTACAGCTGGTTTGGGATTATCCAAAGTATAGGTTTGAGGTTTTGATCATATTGATGGTTTTAGAAGCGAAAAGGTAGTTCTATGATTTATGGGCTAGACTGGATTGGGTAATTTCAGCTATGTTGTGTTGTCGGACCTATATGAGATAGGGTGACATGGGATCACCCCGGGTATATGCTTGGTAAAGTTATTCAGCTGTTGGTTGGCTTCTAGGACAACTCTGGGTATGCTCGCTGTTGGTTGGCTTCTAGGACAACTCTGGGTATGCTCGAGGACGAGCGTTGGTTTAAGTTGGGGAGGATGTGATGACCCGACCCATCGTCTCATGAGTTACCGCTCCGTTTCCCCTATTTTATGCTTCTTCATGTTTCATTAGCAGTATGTGGTGCGTGAGAGTTGATTTGGATTGGCTTTGATAAGAAATGAGACACTTAGTCTCTTTAAGGAAGTCTTAAGTTTAAAAAGTCAACCGGATGTTGACTTATGAGTCATAGGGCTCGGGTGAGATTTTCAGTGATTCGGTTAGCTTCGGGGGATGATTTGTGACTTAGGAGAGTGATCGGAAGTGATTTTGGAGGTCCAATGTAGAATTAGACTTGAATTGGCGAAATTAGTATTTTGGCGATTTCCAGTTGATAGGTGAGATTTTGATCCGAGGGTTGGAATGGAATTCCGAGAGTTGCTGTAGCTTCATTGTGTCATTTGGGATATGTGTGCAAAATTTCATGTCATTTGGACATCCTTTGGTTGGGTTTCTGATCGAATGCGTGTTTCGGAAATTTTTGAAGAACTTAGGCTTGGATTTGATGTGATTTGATGGTTTTAGTGTTCATCAGGGTGTTTTGATGATTGGGGCAAGTTTGAATAAGGTATTGGATAATATTTGTGTTTTTGGTTGAGGTTCCGGGGGCCTCGGCATGAGATCGGATGGTTAAACGGAGAGTTTTGGAACTTTTGCATGTTAAAGGTTAGCTGGTATCTGGTGTTTTCGCACCTGCGGTTATGGACCGCAGGTGCGGTCACGTAGAAGCGGAGGAAAGAGCCGCTGATGCGAAGTCTTGGGGTTTAGGCTGCTTCCGCAAAAGCTGTGAGGTCAACCGCATCTGCGAAGCCGCAGATGCGGGAGGTTGGTCGCAAAAGCGGACCTGGAGATTTCTTGATTTTCCGCAGAAGCGGAATATGTCTGCAGGAGCGGATGTCGCAGAAGCGACTAATAGACCACAGGAGCAGTCGAGGCCCTTAAGTGGAGAACTGCAGAAGCGGTATAGATGTCGTAGAAGTGGTCCCTCATAAGCGGGGACGGGACCGCATAAGCGAAAAGTGCTAGTCAGAAAGGGTTTTAAAATAACACTTTCATCCGCGAGCTTGGGATATTTTTCATCATTGTTGAACATTTTGAGAGTTTTTTGGGAGCAATTGAAGAGGGTTTCGTGTGGAGTTCATTGGAGGTAAGATTTTTGAGTTAAAAACATGATTATTATGAGAAATTAACCTAGAAATTTATGGAATTAAGCCTAAAATTGATGAACTAGGGCTTGGGATTATGAGATTTAAATTTGGGATTTGAGGGAGCATTTTGGTAAAATTTTATATGTATAGACTCGTGGCGAGAAGAGGAATCCATTGATATGAATTTTCTGATTTTTCGAGAAATGGGCCCGGGGCTCGGGTTTTGCTAGTTTCGAGATTTTGCTATATTTTGATTGTTTTTGATTGGGTATTGTTCCCTTGGCATATTGTGATGTATTCGCTCTGATTTTGGTTAGATTTGACACGTGTGGAGGCCGATTTGAGGGGCAAAGGTGCCGCGAGCAAGAGATTTCACCAGTTCGAGGTGAGTAATACTTGTAAATGATATCCTAAGGGATTGAAACCCCGGATTGCACATCGTAGTGCTATATTGAGGTGTCTTGCATGCCGGATAGTGGGCGTGGGGTAGAGCACCGCTGGGAATTGTGATTTGGTCCGTCCCGATTGATTAAATTATCGCATATTTGATTGAAACTACTTGTTATGATCATAATATTTGGTTGATTACCATGTTTGGACTTCGTGCCAACTATGTGAATCCTTCAGGGATTGATATCACTGTTTTCGCATTACTTTGCATATTATTTGATTTCAGTCCTGAGTTTAAACACTATTTTTGAAATGTTCAGCCATATTTCTAAGATTTGAAACTTAAGCTAAATTTTCTGACGTTTTGAGCAGAGAGCTATTACTTTAATATTGACCGAGTGGCTTACGTGCATGTTCTGGACTGAGGATGGATCGGGATGTACACCGCAGCGATGCTATATTTATATTGCGCTTGGGCTGTAAGAGCCCCTCCAGAGTCTGAACCCCCACAGTGAGTGCGGGTACCCAAATGGATCGGGCTGCGCGCCGCAGCGGTCATATGCATTGCATCGCATTCATGCATTGGTTCCTGTTTATACTACGTGGCATAAAATTAGCACTCTCATTTCATTGGCAACCATACTACTTCTTGCACTGCCTACCGGATACCCTAGTGTTAGTTGTTAGTGGAGTATTGTGCCCGAGGGTCTGACTTATGTGCTGATTCACACTATCTGTTTCGCATTCATTTGCTTAACTGTTGAAAAAAGGGATGTTTTCAAAAGAGATTTGAAAACTGAGTCCAGATATTTCCAAAGATTTTACGGTTTCAATGTCTTCTCAAAGGGTTACACTATACTATATAGCATGATGACTTGCTTTACGTGGTTTCTTACTGCTCAGTTATTATTTACCTTTATTACAAACATAGTTGGAGTACTCACTTTACTCCCTGCACCTCGCGTGCAGATGCAGGTATTGGTTTACCCGGTAGCGGATTGACCTGGTTGAGGATTTGCTATCGTAGATGAGCAAGGTGACCGCCAGCGTTCGCGGCACCGAATTTCTTCCTTTGATTCCAAATTTTATTCTATGTATTACAGGCTTTGTAGTTGTATCAAAAAATCCTTCTAGATGCTCGTGACTTGTGACACCTCAATTTCGGAGTGAGTCGGGATGGGTTCCCTGCTTTATCACATTTTTTTCTGCAATATGATTTCATTATCTATGATTCAAACTTATTCATGCTAAGTAACTGTTAAAAGAGGCGTTGTTTTTCTGTTGGCTGGCCTTGTCTTCACGAGAGGTGTCATCACAACTGGGTGTGGGAATTGGGTCGTGACAAGTTGGTATCAGAGCCTAGGTTACTAGGTCTCGCGAGTCATGAGCAGGTTTAGTAGAGTCTCGCGGATCGGTACGGAGACGTCTGTATTTATCCTCGAGAGGCTGCAAAACCTTTAGGAAAACTTCCTATTCTTGGAATTCTTATCGTGTGTACTTGATTCAGCTTGGAATATAGCTCTTGAAATTCCTTCCTCACGTCTGTATGCGCATATGAGCGCTTAGTATTGTATGTGCCTTGATGGCTTGTGATTTCCCGATCAAGGGGCGAGATGTGATCTCCGTGAGTTTGATGTTGGGCCAGTCTGGAGGACTTGAGGCCGGATCTTTGCCTATGGCTTGAGCACCGAGGTGCTGATTGTGTGAGCAAGTGTTTTGAACTTATATGTTCGGTATTGTCCCTACTAGCCGGAATGGCGGTTTGGTATTCATGTGATGAGTATGTTAGTACTGCAAGATGTATTTATTTGACTTGGTAGTGACGAAGAAGCCTGCTAGATAATAGATGAACTGTTAAGTGATTCGATTCCTATTGTAATTTTATGTGTAGCCCGAATATGGGTGCGTGAAGAATATTTTTGTGTCTCCTAGTTGGGGGAGTGAAGTGCATTACATGTGGCGGAATGAGTTCAGACCCAGGAAGACTAAATGATTGTGTAACGTATGATGGTGTAAGGCATGCTGAAATACTAAATTGAGGCGAGCCAGGTGGGATATCTCCTGCGGAGTGTTCTTAAGTGGTATGATCCTTATGTATATATTAGAAGATCTCATGTGTAATTAAAGGGTACGTGTTGAAATTTAAAAATTTGGGTCACTTTAGAGAGTGGACTTAACTGGTGGGGATGAATACGAGATTTGCAGAGGATTATGGTACTAGATGATCGATGTTTTCACAAACTTGTAGATGATTTGAGTTTAATCTCACTATAATATTGTGGCATCATTAGAGTAAAAGTATTATGGGTTATTGAGTATGTCCAGATATATGGCTTCGAGCCAAGTAGGGGAGGTTGCTATTGATTAGCTGATTGTACGGTTATGTGCTATGTTGGTTCCTTTTCGAGGTGTTGCAGAAATTGAGCCGAGGATGGCACAAGTGAAGAAAATTTTTGACAAAGGTTATATGGTGCTTCATAGATGTGTGGAAATAATAGGATGTCTTGAGCTGTTGATGATAAAGAATGCTCAGTGTATAGATAAGGAAGATGTTTGTTTGTATTAGAATGAAATCATATCATGCGGTGTCAGAGTGCTAATGAGGCACGAGTGGTTCTGTTCATTGAGTCAGGTAATTTGCAGTTTGAATAAGAGTGAATGAATTTCGAGAATGATTCTAATGTGTTCAAGATTTTACATGTAACGGTCAGGTGTTTTAAGGTTGTGTATGTGGTTAGAGATTGTGTTTTCATTGGAAAATGTCAAGACTTGTGGTATTTTTATGTTAATTATGGGATCTTATGCATCAATATCAGGAAAATAAAGGTAATGGAGTTAGATTCACAGGAAGTTCTTCCTGGTAGATTATTTTGGGAATATTTGAGAGAGTATTCAGTGGCTTGTGGGTCTTAGACAGTGTGGTCTTGTGCTTAGGTCTCGTGTAGTCAGCCTGAGTTGAGGAACTGTGGTGCTACAGCAAGAGAGAATATCAAGTTGAAAATGAATCAGAAGGAAACCTAGATAAATGAAGTAGCTTGTTAGTGGACCGAATCGCTATGGTAAGGATATGATTAATTCTTTGTGTGTGTTCGAGGCAATGAGTTCGTACAGGTATTTTGTAGCAAATCTCTTGAGTTCTGACAGCTTGTTTTGCTTGGTCTAGTTAGAAGGATTCAGTCCTGACAGTTTAGCTTGTGCAAATGGAATTGGGAGAGAATTCTTGTTGGGTTTCATCATGGTTTGGAGATGTATATTTTCTATGGACATGCGGAGCATGGAGTGTGTAATGATTTTTCATCTAAATGGGAGCAATGTAAGTTCTTGACTAGTTGAGTGCGTCGATGTCTGCGGCACGGAAGGGAGATAAAAGTTGTCATGTTATCCTTGGAGGGTATAGTATATGCGGTATGTTGTAGAGGACCGAGACTGGCGTGTGCTAGGTTTCGGTTCAGTTCTGAAAGGAAGTTCATAAAACCCTTAGGCAACGGGTAGCCTGAGATGACCAAGGAAATGATACTGCTAATTGGAAGTGATTTGACAAGAGTATACGTCTCAGGAAAAGGTAATGTGATTAAACTGATGATACTTCGGTAGTATTGCGGCACTTTCTTGCTATATCGACTGCTGATATCTGAGTTTGTTTGATGGAAGAAGAGAATTTTAGAATATCTTTCGTGGAATGACTGGGAACTCGAGGTGTAATATGTATTCATACTGCGGAATTTGGGATCAGGTACAGTGATTCGTATGCTATATGGAGTTGGAGACTGGGAGTTCTCAGGTTCAGACTGTGTAACGGTTGTGGATCGTATGTATTGGTACCGTTAGCGGCTATTGGGATTTGGAAGCCCGAGTGATCTTTCTTTGCTTGGTATATTATATTCTGGATATGATATTGGGGTGTAGACTGGTTGTCTCAGTGTTGGGTTATTCTAGACTATTGTGATATGGGTTATGTCGAAAGATGCCACAGATTGCATGGTGGAGTGCATTGGATTATGTTCTAGTAGATTGGTTGTAATCCAAAGACCAGCGGACGGCTGGGAAGGATTGCTTTTCTTAATCCCTCTATTTATAGGGAGAAGGTGACTTAGCCACCAAGCAATGAACCCTAGAATCTCTCTGAATATAGATATTCACCATAAATACAATTATATTTATAACACTCCCCCATGAATATCTATTCAACAGATAATGTGCCTCGTTAAAACCTTAACTAAAATAAAATCCAGTGGTTAAAAAAAATTTTAGAAAAGAAAAAAGAGTATACATATCTAACAATATGCCTTTTGGTTGCCTCGTTAAAAACCTTACAAGGAAAATTCAGTGGGACAAAATCTTGTAAGGGAAAAAGAGTACAATGCATATTGACTCCCCCTGATGAGAGCATCAATTTACATCTTTAAGCATTTGCATTCCAATCTTGTGCACCATCTTCAAAAGATCTCTTGAACGAATTTGTTTTACCTTGAATTCATCATTCCTAATAGAGATGAATTGTTTTCATATGATGTCGTTGGAATCGTCAGTTCAATATCTTCACATAGAGGTGAAAACTTTTGCTATCATATTATCATGCATATAGTTATAGCAAGGTGCATTTGTGCACAAATTGCACTGAGTAAGTGGTACTTCAAGATCAAGAATTGTATATGCTTCAAACAACTTAAATCCTTCATGGATTGTCATATAAGCTAAGTCATATAAGCCATATAAATAGACTTTAGATTTGTATCAAGTTTTCATGTCATGCCAGACATATAAGATACATAAAGGTGATAGTACACACCATTGTCTTTATAATTTAAAGTGTTTGAACTACATGTCCAAAACTACTTGTCTTTCATATGAAACCAATTCTATTCGAATTGTTTCTCCATACTTAAGATCCTCATATATGTTTAGCGTTATAATCAATGTCGTCGACAAACATTTTATATCAGTTCCAACCTCCTTATTTTTCATAAAGACGTAACATAGAGATCTCTTCATTCATATATTTAGATACCTAAATCTCTCATGAGATTTTATGAAGTGTTATGTCATGTGATCTTCTAGATCACTTGCCTCCTTTATTATGATCATTTTGATCATTTGCTCATCTTCTTTATCAAGAAGTTTATTTGAAACCGATTTGTCTATATGCTTTAAGCGTACTATAAACTTTGTCCTTCTAGGACTTAATAGGAGCGTTTGCAATGATAATATAGTTACTTTCGTTGGGTTAGCAAATGCGTCCAGCATGCTTTGAAGTATATTGCAAATGAATTATCTTTTTATGAACTTCAAATTCATATTATTTTATTCGAGGATCTAGATGTATAAATAATAATTCATTCTATGTAACTTTTTCTCAACTGTTGTATCTTGTCTCCCCCTTAAGTTAGAAAAAACTAACTTGTTTCCTCAACTTTAAGAACCTATCTTTGTGCGTTATGGTGTTAATTATAATATACACCGCACATCAATAATAATAAGATGAAATTATTTGGTTCCTGACCATGAACCACATGTGAGGGGAGAAAATAATATACTTTCGTATATAACGTATATCAAACTGATATACAAAACTTTGTTCTCATAAGAAATTATTTAGCTATTAAGTGGAGGCACTCAATAAATCATTTTGCTAAACCAACTGTGATGTAGACCAACTTATCAAGATGAACTTCTTGAATAGAAAATCTGGAATATGCTCTAAATTAAATTATTGAGCAAGTTACCTCGCAAACTCCATGTTGCGGGTTAATAATAATCGCACATGTAACGATCTCATAGATGCATCTTATGTGGTATACATGGCAGGTGAATGAGGCCATATTCAATTTTAATATTTCCAGCATTCATGGGATTCAATCCCAATTTTAGTTGGTCTATTGATTAATGAGAACATGCAACATAAGAGAATTCATAAAGAACTTTCTCGTTCTTTAATATTTACCTATATGAATTATCTATTATTTTTGCACATCATACTTAAATTGATATGGCTAAACCAATTATGCCAGCTGAATAAACTATCAATATTGATAAACTTCAGATTTACACCATGATGTGTGCAATAATTATTAATAAACTTCAAGTTTATTATGATATGGGTTTTTATATTGATAAACATCCACTTTAGTGTGGTATCCTTTTATTTGTGTAGTACAAATTGAAGAATAAAACGTGTAGCTTTTTACATACATATTATCCCATTACAAGTAGTAATAATATAATATATTAAATTTTTTCTTTATTTCTAGTCTCAATATAACCAATCACTTTCACGAATACTTTAGAAACTAAACAAGTTTTTTTGAGACTTACTACAACACAATATCTTATTGGTAATCAATTGTATTTTTTCAAAATAGTATAATTGGCTCTTGCAGAGTTCTCAATTAATTTTGTTGTACCACATATTCATCAATATCCATATGGTAGATATCTCTTTTAAAGAGAAAGTTATACCATTATGGGTATGGTTAAAATTATATGCAAGATCTGTTTCTTGCATTACCGTTGTCTTTTAATAATCACAATGCCAAAATATTTTGGCGTACAATAGGTACGTGACCAATGACCATTCATGCCATAATAATGATATTATTTTCTTATATCTTCTCAAACCTTCTTCTAGAGGTGAGTATGGTATAATCACTACCACTAGCACATTCATATTCTTCCAAGAATGGATATGTATTCATAAATAAGATGTTGTCACATTCACATCATGAATGAACCATAATCATCTACATGTGTTTTGTAAAATCTCATGTCAAATCAATGACAAATATTACTTTCATAAAGTGAAGAATTATTTTGAGAATCCTTATTATCCTCATTATCACAATGATGACGATTATAATTTCGTCTATTGTCACGTCCACATCCATTGATACCTTTACGGTAATAATTTTGTCTTCTTTTAGACTTATCACATATTGCTATCACATTCTCTTAATGGAATGAGAATGGAGCAAATTCAATGGGACGGTTTTTCACTTCTTGTGCTCACGATCATACATGACTTTGATCATGGCAATACATAGAAATTTTACCACTTCGGGTGGTTATAATTTCTTACAAACTCCATTAGAGTTGTAATCAAAATTAATTGTCTTTGCTTGTATTTAAAATCAAATTATATAATAAAAGAGAAAAATACGATTACCTTAAATCCAGAATTTAATCACGAATAAAGTTCATGGAATAATTGACAATCATTATGCTCAATCCCAAAGCTTCTACTCAATTGGTTAGAGTCTCGTGCTGATAACGTATTGTGAAATAATAAAAGAAAAAGAATAATATTGCAGAGAAAAATAGGGAGAGAGAATTCTTATTGATTTTGGATGAATTACAATGGACCCTCTATTTATAGGGAGATGACGACTTAGCCACCAAGCAATGAACTCTAGAATGTCTCTAAATATAGACATTCACCATAAATATAATTCTATTTATAATACTTTAGGATAAATTACAATAAAAGAATCCTTTATTAGAAAAATAATTTAAACACAAAGTCACAAAATCTAATACAAACTCTAAAAAATCTCTAAAATAAACATTTAGCTTAAATAAAATACTATTTATAAAGAAAAGAAAAGAAAAGAAAAGAAAAGAAAAGAAAGATCCCCTTTTCAAGGAAGTGAACTAGAGGGTGAGATTACAAACAGAAACCCTATTTCCATAATTAACACGCCCCGGTGATTGCCTGCTGCTAAGAGAAAACGAAGAAAAAATGGGTGCTTTTGTTAAGCTATTGGACTTTCTTCTTTTCATCTACTTTCTCTTCATAGCCATTGTTGCACCATTCTTTGATGGGCAAGCTGCTCTTCCTAAACACATGTTTCCGCCCGTGTTCGTTGACCTAAAAAGCTGGTACACTCAAGAATATGGTGACTATTTGGTTTCTGAGAAACCCCATTTCTTTGTTGGGTTAATTTGGTTGGAGCTTCTCTTTGCATGGCCCCTCTCTATCATTACTCTTACTGCGATTGCTACTGGAAAATCTTGGGTTAATACTGCCTGCTTGGTCTATGGTGTTTCCACTCTCACATCAATGGTATTCAATTTGTGTAAATCTAATTTCCAATTTTATTTATTGTTCTTCTAATCTAATTGTCTTTTTTCTTTACATGTCTCTTTTAATTGAAGATTGTAGATTGTTGTCCTAGCTTCAAATTATCTCTTGTCTCGTGATTGTTGTTTTTTAAATCTGTGGAATTGGATTTAATTAGATGGAATTTAACAACATTATGGGATGAAACAGATCCATTATGGGTGATAGTTGGGGTGGGGTTTGCCTTTTGTTTTCCTTTACTCTTTTTTTTTTTTTTTTTTTT
>MU756002.1:191544-202686 GCA_026770625.1 Nicotiana glauca | reverse complement strand
CCTTTACTTTTTTTTTTTTTTTTTTTTTTGAAAAACCTTGTAAGACTGGAAAGATCTAAACTTTCTAGAGTAAGTGGCATTGCCGCTAACCCAAAGCTGTAAAAGTTTTAACTTTTGGATCTAAAAATCTCCTTAATTTTTTCTTTGGGTGCGGGGATTGGCAACAAAGTGAAAGGCAATATAATTGAAATCGGAAAACTTAAGAGCAAAAGAAGGTAACATTATTAACATTGGAGAATTCAAGAGTAACAATCACCGGTATCATAGTGCAATAGAGAAGAATCTTAGATGCACAAGCACAATCACAACTTATTCTAGCGCTTCTGGTTTTTGAGGGATCAGTTGTGCTATACTTTTGTCTTGCAGAAATCAGTCTTCCACTTAATTATGAGGTGCCAAAATTCTGTTGCAAATGTTGAATTCAGATTCAAAAACTAGCCTTCATAATTGTGCACTTTGTGAAACAATTGGAATATTTATGTCTGACTGTTGAAATTGTTTGCAGAACTCATTTTCGTTTATGAAATCATTATGATATCTAAAGGAGTTCCCAGTAGAAGGGTTTGACGCGTCCTTTTGAAATAGTTTTAGCTTCACTAAAGTAAATCTTTTGTCTGTTGATTGTTTTCAAATATTATATAAACATTTGATTCTGGATGAGGGTAAAAGGTCATATTAGAGTTGCAGTAGTTCCCAACTTGAGGTAGCAGTGAAGTAGAGTTGCATCTGCTTATGGTTTGCCTTTCTAATTAACGGTACAAATTGCAGGTGGCGATACTAAGTGAAATGGTGGGTTCCCAGAGAGCGTCGGACAAGTTGCTGACGTGTTACTATCCATTTCTAGGATTTGCTGTTTTAGCAATTTTACGTGGTCTAATACCTCATTCTGGCAAGACTGTGAGCATTGGAAAAAGATCTGCTATAAGCAGGAAGAAGAGGGCTTAATCTTTCAACTCAAAAGCTATAATCGAAGAGTTTGTATTTCTTCTGGCATTGACACCTAAAAACCATATCAATTTTTGTTCTTGGTTCTTTCTTTGTTTCCCCTGTTGATATTATGTTCTGATGCTTGGGTATGAGTTTTGACGTAAACAATCCCAAAAATGAGTTGTAGTTTCACAATTGCTGGTAACTTGTTAGTTTTAAAAGCTTGATATGATTTTTTTAATCTCAAATTTGGTTCGTGACAATCTGCTTTTGTATCTTTGAAGAATCATTGATTTAGATGGAATAACAGATAGGAATTAATTTTTAGTAATTCTCTAAAAAGCCTATCAAAGTACAATGAAGGTGTTTGGGTAAGCTTATAAGCACTTTTTGGCGTGTTATATACCAGAAATAGAGAATCTATTTGAGTTCTCTAGAAGACAATTACAATGTATTGTAGAGCATTTTTTTTTTTGATTTGTACCAGGTGTTTGAGTCTCTAAGTGCCCCGGCTAATCCCGGGGGTGCACAGGCCCTCGGCAAGGAGTTTCCCGCAAGTGCACTACAGTTAATTCAGATTTTACCCAGTCCGATGGCCCTCAGAAATTGTTTGCACCCAGTGGGTTTCGAACTTGAGACCTTGAAAAGGAGCAAACCCCGAGGCTCAAGTCAATTG
Organism: Nicotiana glauca; assembly: GCA_026770625.1. NCBI lineage: Eukaryota > Viridiplantae > Streptophyta > Magnoliopsida > Solanales > Solanaceae > Nicotiana > Nicotiana glauca. Next base: position 201,083 of record MU756002.1, on the reverse strand, counting down.
CCACCCCCTGAGGGTTATATATTGTAGAGCATTTCAATTGGATATAAAATTGGTCATTTGCGTGCTTTTATAGTAGTTGACAGGAAAAAAGAAGCTGCAATATTTGACAACATTACTTAAGGTAAAAATTCTAGCTAATTGACAGTTTAGTAGTAACAAATGACTTCTGATCTTTTCACAATATGCTGCGGAGTTTGACTGGAATGTTTAACGTATCAGTGTAATAGTTCATCATTCAGAATGGACGAAGGAAATAGCTGTGGACATTCATATATTATGCTTTCTTGCATTTTCTCCTTCTGATGTTTTCTTGTTGGTACCATAGAAGCTGCTTAATTATGATTGTAGAAGCTGAAATGAACCCAAATTCCTTGCATGATTTCTGTGTACAATTTGGTGGGAAGTCTACTTGTATGATTTTTCATGCTATGACTAGAAATGTTTGACTTAATTAGAAATAAACCCAGTAGACACTTGTTCTTTATTTGGCCCTATCAGCAATGAGAAAATCTTTGCTTTTCCCGCTTGGATGAAGTGCTTTGAGCTAGAGAACAGCACATGCTTAGTAGCTGTAATAACTTTAGTATTAAGATTTCATACTACTTCAAACCGTCTGTGTTTCTTGATCATAGTTAAGAATAAATGAGATCCATGGAAGTTTTTTCTGTACTTGCTTCTGTGTTGAATCATATGCCTCTTGAGTTATGCCAACAACACGGTGTGGAACTCCTTAGAATAATCACAGTATCCTCTTTCTGGTCAACTAGCTAGATCATCACGGTGCTAGCTTGATCTATGGTTTCACTCGTGTAACCATATTAGAGTTAACTTTTGAGAGCACAGAAGGCATTGCCAAGCCTGTTGCTCATCTGGCTTATGTTGGTCTTTCCCTATACAGTCAAACCTCTCTATAACCGCTGCGTTTTTGCCGATTTTTTTGGCTGTTATAGTGAAGTGCTGTTATAGAGGACATATAAAACATAACGTGAAAAACGGTTCCGAGAAAATTTAGCTTTTATAGTGAATGACTATTATGTAGAGTTGACTATTATATAGAGTTGCTGTTATAGAGAGATCTGACTGTATATGTATTTCTCCCTCAACCGGAGAAGTTATTGGCATTAACTACAAACCCCTAGAGGTCCTGCAAAATTAACTGTTGTGAAACCTTCTGCATTTTAATTTTGTGTGTGCGCCTTTTTATCGCTGAATTTGTTGCATCTCCTATTGTTTTAACTACGACAGTGATGTGTGTCGTAGCTCCATTGGTTAATCTTATGGCTAAATCAGTTATAGCCATAGCCCCAGACAAGGTTCTGTATATTTGTAATGCACCGAGAGAAATTGATGCTATGGAAGTAGTTGGTCTAAGGGATGGCAATAGGGCAGGGTAGAATGGGACAGGTTAAGCATTGCCCTCCTACAAATTCAACCCGCCTTGCCCTGCCCGTTGAACAGTTTTTCTCTTTCTCAACCTGCCCTGCCCCGCCCCATTTTGCTCTTTTTCTTTCTTTTCTTTTCTTTTAAGTTTGGAACTGCAATTTATCCGTGTTATTATAGAAAGAATGAGGAATAACTTCAAAGCAACAAAATATGATTTCCATGATAAATTTGATAACAATATGGCTTTGGTTTGCATGATGTATAATTACTTTGTTAATTCTTTTCTAATGCTTGCCTTAAATTGTTAAATATTTTAGTAAATATTACACCAAATGAAAGAAACTTTTTTCTTTATGAGTGCAACTCATATCTTGTACTCCCTCCGTTTCAATTTATGTGAACTTATTTCCTTTTTAGTCCGTGCCAAAAAGAATGACCTCTTTCCCTATTTGGAAACAATTTATCTTTATGCAATGATTTATGGCCACACAAAATATATGTGCTTCATTTCACACCACAAATTCAAAAGTCTTCTCTCTTTTCTTAAACTCCGTGCCTAGTCAAATGGGTTCACATAAATTGAAACGGAGGGAGTATTAGCTTTCTTTATACTACTACTCCCTCCAATTCACGATAAGTGAACATTTTACCTTTGGCGTATCCATTAAGAAAATACGAACTCCTACAGAAAAAAGATGTATTTATTGAGTAAACCTCAGTTAATTGTTGTCTTGATATATTGGAATATGTAAATAAGGACAAATTTTGAAAAAGATAAAATTAATTACTTTTGTTGGTTATGTAACTGGACACTTATTTTGGGTCAAAATATAAAAATAAAATGGTCACTTCCGGAGGGCGTAATGTAAAAGAAAAATTTCACATAAGGACAACTGGACTTCCTATTTTTTAATTTTATAGTCCATATTTTTAATTTACAACCAACTAGCCCAAAAATAGTATGCTAAGATTCAACATTCAACTCCAATAGATTATCGAAATTACTATTTAATTTACGGAAAAGGGTCTGATATATTCTTGTACTATGGTAAATTGTGTAAGATTATTCCCTGTTATACTATTGGGCCATAAAAGTCCCCACCGTCCAACTATCCTAACAAATCTGCCCTTACGTGGCCAGATTTAAAAAGAGGCAAGGATGGATGCCACGTGGCACTTCCGTCAAAGTAAGGGCAGATTTGTTAGGATAGTTGGACGGTAGGGACTTTTATGGCCCAATAGTATAATGTGGGACAATTTTAAACAATTTACCATAGTACAAAAAAAAAAGATTGCTCAAGCTTTTAAGTTAATTTTCAAATCAATAACCGTGACTCATTTATTAGTTCAACAAACCAAATCCATTTGGGTGGTGAAAATTAGATTGTTAACAAGCTTATATATGTGGGTTTAAATTTCAAATTTGATTTTGTGAGAAATTTGGAGTGGGTGTTTAGACTTGTTAGAATTAGTATAAGGATGTATATAAAATTTAAAGTCATTTAGTGGAGATTTGGACTGGTTCTAAACAAGAATTGTGACTGAAGATCGTGGAAGAATTTTGTCTAAAGACGCTTGTATAAAAATGTATAATAGTGTATAAGATGTGTTTATACACTCTTATACACTATTATAAAAGTGTATAATAATGTCTTTTTCCTTGCGTTTTTTTTTTGAAATTTAATTCAAATCTACTCCAAATTGTTTCAAATTTAAATTTTGAACTCTTTTTCATATTTTCAATAAATTGGAACAACAATCAATCCAAACAACTAACTGTTAGTAATATGTATTTGTAAACTAATTCTGGAAAAAATAGAATAACATATAAACAGAAAATGGAAACGAAACATAAATTAATCTGAACCCACTGAATTCACAGTGTTTTCTTAAGGAATTTAACCCCCTTCTAGTACCTAAGATTGTGGATTATTTCCTCCCAGGATAGAACGAATTATACACTAGCGTAGTTGTATTTCAAACCCCAGTGTTTCAGCGAACACAAAGTTCGGTAGCAAATCACACTTACTATTAGCAAATCACACTTACTATTGCTTTATTTGAAGTTAATACAATGTAGAAAAAGGAGGAGAAACTTAAAAAATTATATGAAAATTCCGAGAGAATGAACTTGTATTTATAGCCAATATTGGGTTGAAATCTGAAGAGGTGCTACTCTTCAGAATGGTTGTTTATGTCAAATGGCCACAATGTAAATGCCATAACATAAATGGCTATTTACTCAATCATAAAGAGGGAAAATAAAGAAAAAAATTGAAGAGGGTAGTTAATTTTTTGTTACCAAAACAAAAATGGAAAATTGGATTTTAATATCAATATTTTTGGATTTAATATTAATATTTTGTTATTAAAACGAATATTTAATAATATTTTTGTTAATATTTACTATTAACAATTAAATTTGGTCCAAAAAATTAATCAATCAATCTTTTGACCAAATCCAAATCTGAAGCCGAAATCGAGCCGAGCGACGACGGCGACGACGCGAGACTCGCCTTCTTCTTAACTCTTTAAGAGCTAGAAGAAGAGCAATTGCTTATATATCCATTAAAAACCTCTTCCTCTTCCAATATGTGACAACGTTTCTTCAAGGGGGGGGGGGGGGGGGGGTGGAACTTAAAAATTTCGTTTCCCTCCATTTTTCATTCACCCTCTTTTAAGCATTTAATATATTTAAAACCCCAACAATCCCCCTTATGAATGAAGAATGGCTATATCACGGAAACATGTATGAAAAACTGTGTGATTCGCAAGCAAGGATTAATTGCATCTGGATAAATAGGTTTCCCTTTGAAATTTTCGTAGTGAACTTATGTCGGATATACTCGATCAATCGGTAGATTTGATATCTTTGAACCGTCGTACTTTGGTGTATACCTAGACAACCATAAGTTACACAACCAATCGTTAATTGTCTTTGGTTCTCATTGTTGTGTTCGTTTCAGCCATGAACACTACCTTTTTTTTAATAAGTGCGTAGAGAACTAGCCTTACAAAGTTCTCCTAGAAGCGACTAACACTCCACACTTACATAGGTGATTCCTACACGTGTCATCCCGTAGATACACTATTTAATATACCCCGTATCAAATTTAGAAATCATTAAAAAACCTTAATGCTTTATCTTTGGTACTGAACATTGTCTCATCACGAGAATGGACCAAAATTTTAGTTGATAATGTTGAACCGTCATTAGTGACTTTGTTTGATCTCATTGAACCTAGGTCTTGGAATCTCCAGTCTTCTAGGTAGAGTTACCGCCACTATAACTTATTTTCGGCCATAGTCTCATTTCCCTTGATGATTTCTCAACTACCTCTCTGGTTAGGCCTTCTGTATGTTGATCCGACACATTATCACTTGACTTTACATAGTCAATAGTGATAATTCCTCTAGAGAGTAATTGCCTAATGATTTTATGTCGTCGTCGTATATGACGAGATTTACCGTTATATATAACACTCCCACCCCTTCCGATTGCCGCTTAACTATCGCAATGTATGCACATTGGTGCCAACGGTTTGGGCCAAAATGGAATGTCTTCCAAGAAACTCCGGAGCCATTGAGGTTCTTCACCGATTTCATCTATGGCTATGAATTCAGCCTCTATTATAGAACGAGCAATACAAGTTTGTTTGGATGACTTCCAAGATACCGCTCCTCCACCAATTGTGAATACATATCTAATTGTGGACTTAAAATTAGTTGAAACGGTGATTCAATTTGCATCACAGTATCCCTCAATCACTGCAGGATATTTATTCCAGTACAAAGCAAAACCCTAGATATGTTCTAAATATTCCAAAACTCGTTTCATTGCCATCCAATGATATTGACCTGGATTGCTTGTGTATCGACTCAATTTACTTATAGCACAATCTATATATGGTCGTGTACAATTCATGATGTACATTAAGCATCCTAACACACGAGCATAATCCAATTTTGATATGCTCTGGTCTTTGTTCTTTGCTAATGCAAGATTGACGTCAATTGGAGTCTTTACAACTTTAAACCCTAAGTGCTTGAATTTTTCAAGTACTGTTTTAATATAATGAGATTGTGACAATGCCAGACCTTGAGGAGTCTTATGGATCTTAATCCCCAGAATTAAATCAGCAACTCCCAAGTCCTTCATATAAAACTTGCTAGTTAGCATACGTTTAGTAGCATTTATGTTGGCAATATCATTACTTATTATCAACATATGTCCACATATAAGCAAACAATGATTATGTGATTGGTAAAACCATTTGACAATATAGTTTGATCAAATTTCGCATGTCATTGTTTGGGTGCTTGTTTTAGTCCATAAAGAGACTTAACAAGTCTACATACCTTATTTTCTTTATCTGGAACCACAAACCCTTCAGGTTTTTCCATGCAGATTTCTTCCTCCAAATCTCCATTCAAGAATGCCGTCTTAACATCCATTTGATAAATTTCAAGACCATACACTGCAGCTAATGCTACTAACATCCGTATGGACGTAATTCTTGTTACTGGAGAGTATGTATCAAAGTAGTTAAGATATTCTCCTTATCTATACCCTTGACTACAAGTCTTGCCTTAATTTATCAATAGTATCATCATCTTTCGTTTTTCTCTTAAAAATCCATTTAGAACCCAACGGTTTATTTCTAGTAGGAAGATCAACCAATTCCCATGTATGGTTGTTCAATATAGATTCTATTTCACTATTGACTGCCTCTTTCCAAAACAATGATTCCGAAGAAGGCATAACTTATTTAAATGTTCGAGACTCATTTTCTTATAAGAAAGTAACAAAATATGGTCGAAATGAAATAGACGTTCTTTGACGTTTACTACGTCTTGGATCCTCCTAATTAAATGTACTTTCTTTTGTTTCTTCCCAAGGTCATTTAAATCCTTCACCAATCGACTCACATTCCTTTTTATATGGATATATATTTTTAAAGAACTCAGTATTATCTGATTCTATAACCGTATTATTATGAATATCGGGATTTTCTTATTTACAAACCAGGAATCGATATGCTTTACTATTGGTCGTATATCTTATGAAAACACAATCAACCGTTTTCGGTCCTATTTTTATTCTTGTGGGTTTAGGAACTTGCACTTTTGCCAAACACCACTACACTTTAAAATAATTCAAGTTGGGCTTTCTTCCTTTCCATTTTTCATATGGAATGGTTGTGTTTTGTTATGGGGTACTCGATTTAGTATTCGGTTAGCCATAAGAACGGCTTCCCCCCACAAGTTCTGTGACAAACCAAAATTTATCAATAATGCGTTCATCATCTCCTTTAATGAACGATTCTTTCTTTCTGCAATCCCATTGGATTGAGACGTGTAAGTGGCCCTTATTTGATGAATAATTCCATATTCTAAACATATTTGTTCAAAAGGAGATTCATATTCACCACCCCTATCACTTCTTATCATTTTGATTTTCTTGTTAAGTTGCGTTTCAACTTTATTTTTTTATTGCTTGAATGCGTGTATTTTTTCATCTTTGCTATTAAGTAAGTAAACATCACAATATCGAGTACTATCGTCAATAAAAGTTATAAAATACTTCTTTCCACCGCGAGATGGTATTGACTTCATATCGCAAATATATATGTAAATTAAGTCTAAAGGATCTGAATTCCTTTCAACTGACTTATAAGGATGTTTAGCATACTTAGATTCCACACATATTTGACATTTTGATTTGTCTCAAATTTAGGCTATACTTTCAAGTTAATCATTTTTCGCAAGGTTTTATAATTGACATGACCCAAATGTATATTCCATAACTCAATTGACTCAAGTAAGTAAGACGAAGCTGAAATTTTATTATTATTCTCAACAACCATTACATTTGGCTTGAAAAGGCCTCCAGTGAGGTAACTTTTTTCCTACAAACATTTCGTTCTTACTTATTACAACATTATCAGAACAAAAACACATTGAAAATCATTCTTAACAAGAAGTCCAACATAGATTAAATTCTTCCTAATCTCGGAAACATGAAGGACGTTGTTTAAAGTCACCACCTTGCCAGAAGTCATCTTCAGAAAGATCTTCCCACATCCTACAATCTTGGCGGTTGCAGCATTTCCCATAGGAAGACTCTCTTCGGGTCCAACAGGAGCATATGTTGCAAAAGCTTTCCTAACATCACAAACATGGCGAGTGGCTCTAGAATTAATCCACCACTCCTTAGGATTTCCCACCAGGTTGCATTCAGAAAGCATGGCACACAAGTCATCAACATCTTCATGCTTTTCAATCATGTTTCCTTGACCCTTCTTCTTGTCTTTCTTCGGAGCACAACACTTCGTAAATTTGCCCAGCTTTCCCATAGTTCTAGCAATTTCCGTTGAACCGCTTCTTGCTTGGGTTACTTTTCGATCCAGAAGCCCGCTTCCTCTTTCTCTTATTTTGAGAAGTATCCTCAACAATGTTTTCTCCCATTATTGTTGAGTTTCCACGGCCTCTCTTTTCAGCAACTTTGTTGTCCTCTTCGATTCTCAACTGAACAATGAGATCTTCAAGAGACATCTCTTTGCGTTTATGTTTCAAATAGTTTTTGAAGTCCTTCCACAAAGGAGGCAACTTCTCAATCGTAGTTGCTACTTGGAATGTTTCATTGGTGACAAGACCTTCAATGAAAATTTTGTTAGTAAAACTACTAAGATTACTACTTTCAACATCAGTATTAATTTGATTTATACCTTCATCAAGGAGATCAGTGAATAATCACTTGTAATTCCTGGACTTGGGTAATAATAGACTTGATATCTACCATTTTGTAGTCCAAAAACTTGGTAGTAACGAATTTCTTCAACCCGGCATCTTTAATTTTGTATTTATTTTCAAGCGCAGTCCACAATTATTTTGACGTTTCCACGCCACTGTAGATATTATACAAATCGTCCTCCAGTCCGTTAAGAACATAATTCTTGCACAGAAAATCATAATGCTTCCATGCTTCATTCTCTGGAGTTTCATCGGGCAGAACAGAAACATCTTCCTTGATGAACTTCTGCAGACTTAAAGTAGTCAAGTAGAAGAATATCTTCTGCTGTCACCGCTTGAAATCTAACCTGGAAAATATTTTGCGTTTCTCCGCCGGTGCCAACGCCGGTGTTCGGTTTGTTGATGCATTGGCAGTCACCATTGGAACAACCTAGTTCCCGTTATCATTAGTCATTTCTGTAAAAGAATGACACAAATAAATATTAAAATCACGTAGATTTTAATCTCCAACAGAGTAGAAAATCACAAAAGTTTTAAACTCTAAAATAGTAAATATAACACAAATACATATTAAAAAAAATTAAATTCCTTAAGCTTGTTAGTAATCTGTATATGAAAACTAATTTTGAAAAAAATAAAATAACATATAAACAGAAAATGTAAACGAAACAGAAATTAAATCGAGCCCACTGAATTCACAGTGTTTCCTTAAGGAATTTAACCCCCTCCTAGTACCCCAAGGTTGTGGATTATTTTTTCCCAGGAAAGAACGAATTACACACTTGTGTAGTGGTACTTTAAACCCCAGTGTTTCAGCGAATACAAAGTTCGGTAGCAAATCACACTTACTATTGATTTCTTTGAAGTTAAAACAATGCAGAAAAAAGGGGAGAAACTCAAAAAATCGTATGGAAATCTGAGAGAATGAACTTGTATTTATAGCAAATGCTGGGCTGAAATCTGAAGAGGTGCAACTCTTCAGAACGACTATTTATGCAAAATGGCCACATCATAAATGCCATAACATAAATGCCTATTTACTCAACAATAAAGAGGAAAAATTGAAAAGGGTAGTTTTTTTTTGTTTTGGAAAATTAGATTTTAATATTAATATTCTTAGATTTAATATTAATATTTTGTTATTAAAACGGATATTTAATAATATTTATGTTAATATTTACTATTAACAAACAAATTTGGTTAAAAAAATTAATTAAATCCAATTTCGAAGCCGAAGCCGAAGCCGAGCCGAGCCGAGCCGAGCCGAGAGAGCCACAACGACGACGACACGAGGCTTGCCTTCTTCTCAACTCTTTAAGAACTAGAAGAAGAACAATTGCTTATAAACCCATTAAAAACCTCTTCTTCTTCCAATATGGGACAATGTTCTTTCATAAGGTTGG
>MU756002.1:164318-176615 GCA_026770625.1 Nicotiana glauca | reverse complement strand
AAGTAAAAATAGAGAGAGAGGGGGGGGGGGGGAGATATTTCTATTTTGATAAGCTCTCTCTAGAAAAGTTGACTCTCAAGTAACTACAAACATTATCTTTATATAAGACTCGCTTTGTTGTTTATCCCATACTTTCTCACATCAGATCCGATAAAGTTTCCTATATTCCCACGTTTGGTTATCTTATATCAAGTTCAGAGGGAGAACCATCTACCTCATTGAATGTTTTGGTGAATCATTTTCTCTATTTACATTTATTGTCATTTATCATATTTATTGCTTGCCTTTATCCCCTCATTCATTCATAACAATATCATTAAACACCCTTTTGGTATTTAAATAGCTTTGAATGCGGTCTCTAAATTATTGTTATCGATCAATCTTGGATCTAGGATTTATTATATTTAACTAGAATTAACCTATTATCATTTATTTAATTATTTCAACAAAGAGGTTTAACACTTTTTGATCAAACAATTTGGCACCGTTTGTGGAGAATTTTCGAGTTAAAATTTTAGTTTATTCTTGATCTAAAGAAAAAAGAACGCACGAAACTTTGCAGAATCTCGTATCTCTTTGTTTGCACAAATCTAATATGATAGGCACTGGAGAGGAAAAGAGAAAGGCGATAGCCGATCTCCCCGCCAATCTCCTCAACACCATCAATGAAGTAGATGAAACGGAGGGTGTAGATATAATACCAAACACCTCTCCCAGGCGAAACATCTCGCCTCCACCTCCAGACGACTTCGCACGGAAAGGGTGCCTCTACTTCCACGACAAAAGAAGCACCACAAGTAGTGAAGAAATTACTTGAGGCATGATTGACAAATACGCTAACCGGATTCCTTGACAAGCCTACTCGGAGGTCGAATAGGGAAGAAACAAGAGCCGGTGTCACATCAGCAACTGACGAACAGCCTGCTCCCCCCACATCAAGTATTACTCGCAATGTTAGTGATGCAAGTGATGACACCCTACTCACAACCATTTTGAGGAAAACGGAGGAGATGGAGAACGAGAACAAAATGCTCCGTAGCCAAATGAAAGAGCACCAAGAAAGGGTAGACAAAATACCAGGTGCTCCAAAACTTCTGCCAAATAGTGACGCCGGTTGGTTTGTCGAGCAACCATACAGCAACGAGGTTGCACCACACGCCATACCAAAAACCCTCAAAATGACACCATACTTGAAAATATATGACGGCTCGACGGACTCGGAGGATCATGTGACCCACTATGTCACTGCGGTGAAAGGCAACGACCTCGCAAAAGAACAAGTATCATCCATACTGCTGAAGAAGTTTGGAAAGACCCTAACTGGTGGAGCCTTGACTTGCTACTCATAGTTACCTGTGCGCTCAATAGAAACGTTCGAGGAAATGGCAGACAAGTTCGTTACTTCCCATGCCGGGGCCAAAAAAGCAGAGGCGAGGATGAACGACATAATGCCATTAAGCAATGACCTGGAGAAGGGCTCAAGGACTTCTTCGCCCGGTTCAACCGTGTAAGAATGATCCTTCCGAATGTATCTGAAGAAATGTCGGTGGCCTTTTTCCAGAGTGGGCTGAGAAGAAGTGGGTCGCGGGCAACTAAAAAGTTGCTAAGCCGACTCATAAAGTACCCTCCAACCACTTGGGACGAGATACACAACGCCTACTGTCCTGAGGTAAGAGCCGACGAGGATGATCTCAACAAACCTACCAAACGTCTAACCTCGGTCCAAATGGAGTCTAGGAAAGACCGAACAAATGACAACAGAAGAGATCTAGCAGGATCCTGACCTAATCAAGAAAGACATTAGCCTTATGTCAGAGGCACCCTCATGATGCCTCCACGCCACGATGAAGGTCCATCCAGGTTGCGAACGGGAATGCATCAAAATAAAAGAGGTATGCCCCCTTTTTATCAGCTCACAATTGTATTTCCCCCTCATAAATAGTCTACGCATTGGAAAAGCTCGGCCCAAAGGTAAATTGGCCACAAAAGATAAAGTCTGATTCGGGCACCAAAAAGTCAAATGCCCTCTGCGAATTCTACCAGGAACGGGGTCACAAGACCGAGGACTGCATCACCCTTAGACAGGAAGTCGTGAACATGCTTCACCAAGGGCACCTAAAATAGTTGATGAGCTATCGAGAGAGGGACAACTTTGCCTGAGAGCGAGAACAACACCAGGGACCGCCCAAAACACCTTCCCCAGTTCGAACTATTCAAATGATCATCAGAGGAGGCGACGATGCATCTATCAACAATGTGAAGTTCACCACCACCCACAAACTCAATCGATCAATCACCCATGAGCAGTATGACAAACTCGAAGAAAGTATCATCTTCGATAAGTCAGATACCCACAATTTGGTCTTTCCACACTATGATGCCCTTGTCATTACTTTACATGTTTTTGATACCGATGTAAGACGTATTGCAGTCAATGATGGAAGCGGCACGTGCATTGTCCGTCCTCGAGTTCTCACTCAAATGAAGCTCGAGAACAAGATAGTGCCACATTGCATCACGCTAATAGATTTTACCAATGCAATTGAGTAGACATCCAGAGAAATCACATTGCCCGTCTTGGCCGGTGGCGTCAACTTGGAGACCACGTTCCATATCATGGACTAGGATACAACATATAATGCCATCATAGGCTGACCATGGATACACGCCATGAAAGCCATCTCCTCCAGTTTGTATCAAGTCATTAAATTTCCCGCCCCGGGTAGTATTCTTTATTCGGGGAGAGCAAAGCACGACCCGATAATTCTACCGTTATCGCACCCCTTTTTTACCTTTTTGACGGGGAAGTCCGAGTTTCGACATTCACGGGGGAACAACTCATTTCCTTTTTGGGAATTTGAAGAGTCGCCACCTAACGGGTTATGGTGTGTTAGGGCACCTAGAATGATTAACTCATGAACTAGTTTGCATTACCAGAGATTAGGATAAAGGCTCGAAATAACCTTGAGGGGAAGGTGTTAGGCACCCCTCGCAGTCCACAACGGTGAGTCTCGGCCGAACTTAAACAATGTGAATTAATCATTTTACAAGTAAACAATTTCAACACATATTCTCAAATAAAGGAATGTTTTCACATTCTAAATACATGTATGATTCAGGTAATGGAACCAAGGGAGAGGTTTAAACAATTTGCATACATATACGTAAAGAAAAGTAAGTTCATTTAAAACACATAGGAATTGGAAAGAGGGTTCCTAGGTTGGTTAGCCTACAGGATTATACCCACACAATGCCCGGTAATCACTCCTCAATGAGGGGCTACGTGACATTAGCGCGCAATCATCATATCTGTCGCACCCCTATTTTCCTTCCTCGCGGAGAGAGATCCGGGTTTCGACATTCCATGGGGTGTGATAACTCTTTCCCTTTTGGGAGTTAGGTATTTTGAAGAGTCGTCACCTAAAGAATTATGGTGCGTTGGTTTGCTTTACCAGAGATTTAGGGTAATGGATCGAAATAACCTCGAGGGAAAGGTGATAGGCACCCCCTAGGTCCACAACTGTGGATCCTGACCGAACTTATATTCCCAAATTAGTCCATTACAAATAAACAGTTAAATCAAATAGGTTGCAAGTAAAGAATATTGGATAACTCAAGTAATAAGATAAAGATTTTTGAACAAATAATAAACAAAGGTTTTAAATAAAATAGGATCTTTTTGTAAAGGAAGAGTCCTAGGCCGGTTAGCCTATAAGATCACCCCACACAATGTCCGGTAAATCCTCCTCGATGAGAGGCTACACATGACATTAGCGCGTAGTCATCACATCATATATCTACCCTTCCCATCCCCTTAGTGGTCATGCAAAGCGAGTGTTTGGTCAGCAATCTCTATTGCGTGCTGCTACCCATCCCTTCTTAATAGTCCTGGAGGGATTTAGGGCCTCTACTGTCACGACCCAAAATCCACTAAGGGTCGTGGTGGTGCCGGACACCACTATCAGGTAAGCCAACTAAGAATGCATAATTAAATTCCAGTTTTAATATTTGCGGAAATCGTTTTTCTTATACATTAAATATTAGATAATAAAAGTTTTACAAAAAAAATGAACATAAAGTCGATAAAAGACTTAATACTGAACAATCCAAAATCCTCCCAGAACCCGGTGTCACAAGTGCATGAGCATCTACTGATAGGAAAATAAAATACAACATCCGTCCAAAATACAGTGGACAGGAAATAAATGCAATATGCTGAAAGGGACTACATTAACTGCGGATCGCCTCGAATAATGCAACTCACCTAGTCCCAAAATCATCCGCGCCGCTGCACCCAGTAGGCTGCTAGAGCTACATATACCTGTGCAACAAAAATGCACAGAAGTGTAGTATGAGTACATAAACAACGTGTACTCAATGAGTATCCTACCTAATCTCGAAGAAGTAGAGACGAGATGGTCAACTTCGACACTTACTAGAGGTGGATTGTCAATATACTAAAAATGTGAGGAAATCACAGATTTATATAGCAATTCCAATTCACGAAGCCGGAAAACAGGTAAACACCTTCAACAAATAATAAAGGATTTTTCAAGGTTTATTCTTCATTATCTTATCAATTTATAACAAGCCGCGAAGGGAAAATTTCACATTTAAAATTCTCAAGAGACAATATAACATGCGCAAATCACACCGAGGCAATGGCCCGATCCAAATAAAATATAAACTGTGCACTGCCGAGGGTCGAACGGCCCGAACTATAGATGCATCTATTTAATCTGCCGAGGCGTTCAACCCGTTCCATAAATAAACACATACCCTGCTCGATAATCATGCATGTGCGCAGGTACACATAGGGATACATGCTCAATCAGTCAATTAAGAACTTATCGGGGAATATTTATCCAAATAAAACAAATTCTCCTTTAACAAATTTTAAGAATGGAGTTTAATACTTTTAGAAATTCACTTACTAATTCAATGTGATTTAAGCAATTCAAGCTATTTATGGGTTCATAAATAATCCAAATATAACATGCTTTTGGGTCCTAACTACCCGGACAATAGCATAGTAGTAGCTACGCACGGACTCTCGTCATCTTGTGTATACGTAGCCCCCACAAATAGGAGCACATAATTGATTATTTCACCTATGGGGACAATTCTCTTTTACAAGGTAAGAAAGGAGACTCACCTCGCTCCGAAGATCCATAACCGGCATTCCACGCCCTTCCGAAGGCTCTACTTGATGCACCACACTCCAAAGCTAGCCAACTGTTATGCAAATCCTTTAATATATGCTCAATTATTCATTACAATCTATNATAGCATAGTAGTAGCTACGCACGGACTCTCGTCACCTCGTGCGTACGTAGCCCCCACAAATAGGAGCACATAATCGATTATTTCACCTTTGGGGACAATTCCCTCTTACAAGGTTAGAAAGGAGACTCACTTCGCTCCGAAGATCCATAACCGGCATTCCACGCCCTTCCGAAGACTCTACTTGTTGACCACGGTCCAAAACTAGCCAACAGTTATGCAAATCCATTAATATATGCTCAATTATTCATTACAATCTAATTTATAGCAATTCCTAATTCCGATCGAAAAGTTGACCAAAATGCCCTCGGGCCCATGTGCCCGGAATCCAAAACTTTTTGATGATAAAGATTACCCATGACCTTAGGAACTCAAATATAGAATTTTCTCTAAATTCCATACCCAAAATCGTGGCTAAATTCCAAGAATATAATTTCTAGGTCTTTCTACCAAAACTCCAAATTTTTACCCATTTACATACCAAAATATATATATAATTGATGTATTTAAATCAAAATAGGTGGGGATAACTTACCTTATCATTAATGATGAAGATCCTCTCTTGAAACCCCTCCAAGAATCGCCCAAGCCAAGAAAATATGAGAGAAATGGCCAAATATCCGATTTTAAAACAACCATTCTGCCCTAGTTATTTTTGCACCTGCGGCCCGTTGACCGCTTCTGCGGTTCTGCAGGTGCGGCTTCTCTACCGCATATGCGGTTCTTCCCAGGCCCCACTCATTTCCTCTTCTGCGAGCCCTCGACCGCAGATGCGGTTCCGCATCTGCGGCTTCTCGACCGCATATGCGGCCCCCCTTAACTTTTGTCTAAACCGCATCTGCGACTCCCCCTGGCCGCATCTGCGGCCCATTTTCGCAGGTGCGGTTATGACAGCAACCAGCAACCTTCATCCTTTCAAAAATCCTATTTTTGATCCGTTAACCACCCGAAATCCACCCGAGGCCCCCGGGACCCCAACCAAGCCTACCAACCAATCCCAAAATACATTACAGACTTGCTCGAGGCCTCAAATCATATCAAACAATGCTAAAATAATGAATTACACCGCGATTCAAGCTTTATGAACTTCGAAATTTCAAACTTCAACTTCCGAAGTTTAAACCTATCAAATCACGTCCGATTGACCTCAAATTTTGCGCACAAGTCATATTTAACATTACAAACCTATTCCAGCTTTCGGAATCGGATTTCAACCTAGATATCAAAAAGTCCACCTCCAGTCAAACTTCTCAAAAACTTTCCAATTTCTATCTTTAGAAAATGGCTCCAAAATGACCTACGGACCTCCGAATTCACTTCCGATCGCGCCCCCAACTCCAGAATCACCATGCGTAGCTATTCAAAGTCTCGGAATCCCAAACGGACATCGATAACACTGAAATACACTTCAAGCCAAACTTATGAAATTTCTTCTAAAATGCTAACTTCCACAATAGGCGTCAAAACGCTCCCAAGTTATCCGAACCCTGATTTAGGCATACTCCCAAGTCCAAAATCATCATACGAAACTGTTGGAACCTTCAGATCCTGATTCCGAGGTCGTTTACTCAAAATTCCAATCCTAGTTCATTCTTTCAACTTTAAGCTTTTGAAATGAGAATCCTCTTTCCAAATCGACCCTGAACTTCCCGAAATTCAATTCCGACCACGCGTACTTGTCATAATACCTGAAATGAAGCAGTTCATGGCCTCCGACTGCTGAACGGATCGCTTGAACTCAAAACGACCGGTTGGGTCGTTACATTCTCTCCCACTTAAACATACGTTCGTCCTCGAACGTGCTGAGAATTACACTGAAGTAGTCTGAAATCGCTGTTTAACTTTTCATGCACCTTCCCGTGCCATCAAAACTCAATTGAGCACATCATCTCGATCAATTATGAAGATATTCCCTTTTACTCAAGTAGATATGCCTTAAAGCCCAATTCCAACATCCGGAACTCAATGCTAGGCCTGTTTCCAACATGCGCTCATCATATCAATAACTACATGCTATACCCAGACGTGACCACATAACTTTGATAAATTCACAACTTGCACCACTTTACTCATAGGACCACCATAACTTTCTCTGATCAATTAATCGAAATTCCACGAATCTGAGGCTCCCATTGCACCTCATGACCTACATAGGTCTTGATCTAATTCTTACAGTAACACCACAACGGAAAAGATGTGCAGAAATTCATAACCAACTGCTGAGTCAACAGATCATTGGGTCTATACCCCTGACAAAAACCATCACCTCATTCAGGGCCAAATAATGGTCGTTGCACCCGTAATATACTTCATATACTCAGATTGCACTGATCTTAAATCCAAAAATCTCATGTCACCCAGTATGAACTGCTCAGGAAACAAGCCATCCCGACATGACCAAAAGTCATATGATACCACAATGTGACAATAGGCTACCAATTAGAATGCGATACAAAAAAGAAAATGAACTCTGAAAGTAGTTTTAATTACCCCGCTCGCGAATCATACATGCGACGCGGGCGCGCAACTAATATGAGCTTCCTTCAGAAAAATAGGAAATAAAACACAATAAACAGATATGGGGAACTGTACTGAATATCACACTGTTGCGGCGCGCAATCCGATCCAAATAACATAACCATGGCGGCGTGCCACCCGATCCAAATAACATACCCATGGCGGCGTGCCAACCGATCCACATGTAGAACTCACATAAGGAGATATACATCGAGCTAAATTGCTCATTACAACAAGATATCGAATTCGGTCACAAGCACACTAAGTGCACAATACCATCCCTGAGGGGACATATAGCGCTATAAACTACAAAACTTGAGCACAACTGAGGTGCGATATACAATCTAAATCTCAAGAGCCATTTTGCTCATAATACGTCATTTCCACGCGGATCCTCAATACATAAACAATTTCTCAAGCCGTCTCACAACTCACACGGCGTAACGTATCACTACATGGAACGTCTGATAATGAAATAACACCCTGACTACTCCATAAGGAGCACATTACTGAAATAAACACAACTGGTCTGACATGAAGCCCATATTCACATTTAAATCTATCCACCGACCTCAAGTCGATCCTGATCATATCAAACTAATACAATAGCCTTTCAAAGGTCCATACTAATTTCCCTCTTCTCATAAGACACAAGAACAACCGCTATAACCGGAGTACTCATCCACAGTCCACAACTCGGTAACTGAGTGCCCTCTAGGCATATATTCTCAATTTAACAACATTATCACAAACCTTCATACTTGGTTTAAATCTTTAATCATCAAAAACTCCTTTCCTGCTCATCCGAGCTCGCGACATCCTTGACAACACCGAGCTGCAACTTTGGTCTTCACTTCAAATTCCATACTACTCACTGCACCCAACATGCCAATATATGATAGAAATGCTTTTCATCATAATCCGGAACCACTAATAGGTTAACACTTTATCATATGAAAACTTTTCACTTAACTCAATTCAGGAGATCCATAATATCACATAGGTGAATTCTCATAACCATAGAATATGCAAATCTCTAAGTAGTGGTCTAAGCCACCGTAGCCCTTCCGGAATCTGCTTCCACATAACAAGCCATAACAGTTGAATGCTTCTGAATAACATCAATTATGGCAGTTGACAAGCCTCATACGCATCACCACATATCACTTACATAACTTAATCACGCTGAAAGAGCTGATCTCTACCACCAACATGCCAACTAAATTATGGCTAACCAATCTATCTCCTTTCGATTCACCCCGATTGCTTTAGAAATAATACTAATTCCATCCAACACATAACATACTCCATCTGCACTCATCTCGAGTGACCTTGAATCACGAGACCATGCTGTCTCAAATCCCACGGACTATTTCATAACTCCCAACTACTATGCCGCAAGTTAAAATATCATAGAACATTCTGGGCACCTTCTCATAAGCTGCTACAAAGCTTGAACCTTAACGATACTTATAGGTTTGAAATCATTAGGCACCACACTTTATCTTTTGAATTTCACTAGGACTGCTGCTGAGAGCCACCCGCTCTGACTCGGCCCCGAATATAATCAACTCCATGAGTCTTCCATCACCTGAATACCCTCTTGGCTAAGAACCCGCCGAATCACTTCCTTGGTAACCCGCATCTATACAAGGTAAAATCTTGAATCTTTCCCCAAGTCTAAACATGGGCCAATAAGGCCAACGGTAGCACACCCTTACTAATTACTTTGCTCAAATTACCACTTATGTTCTTTTTCGTAGCTGAAATAGCCCATCGATATGCTAATAGCCAAAAATATCGCAAGTAGTTAACCATGCTACCCAATCATAAGCGGTGGGACTCTCCCACTTAGCATGAAGCCATTGTTTCACAAATCCGGAACTCACCGGAATTCCTCATCTCTTATTGACATAGCCTTACGCAATCAATCGCCAAAATTCTCGATATCCTACTCTAGAAACCCAATTTTTATACCCTGAATCACTAGCAACTTTCGCACGACCGACCCCTTTGCTGTATAACCACTAGAATTATTCGCAGAAGCCTCGCCAACCACGCGAACGCTAACCTGCTCACAGGAATAACCCACCTGTAGAATTCACTCCCAGCATCTTCCAATGCTGCTGCACGGGGTACAATCACTACGACATCAATGACCCATACTGAGTCCGAGCTCACTCTCTCCAGCTGCACAAGTCCATTAACCCCTCGTGGACATCAATTAACTGTGCGACAACATCCTCCTAATTCAAAGTTATGTTGCATCTTTCTTTATTTCAAGCAGCTCCTTTCCGTTACATCAAATCTCCTGCCGCATAATAACCCATATGCAACTCCGCCGTTCTCCCACTTTGGGCAAACTCACTTCTTTAATCAACTGCTCGACCTGTGCTTCTTATTCCTGGCCTTTTAGAAGTTTAAAACTCCACCTGACACTTCCCACATGTCTTTCTCATCTTTTGCTACTCAGTTGTTGCCTTAATAAAATTTATCTTCGTAGCACTTGAATCTACAAATCGCTACTGTCTTAAACCTTTCTGAAGGTCATCTTTCTCGAACCGTCAACATTAGAAATCCCGATTCAATCCTAAACCACCGCACCTTGCGATACCTGATAGTTGTATCTCCAATACTATTTCACAATATCTTGCCCCAAAGGCGAATTGTAGAAGATCATAACACCAAGAAACTTAGTACGTTCAATTAGGACAACGACACCCCATCATAGAAGAAAGCTCTACCACGCTTGCAAATACCAAGTCTCATTACTTCCACCAGCCTACATCTAACCATCCTTAGTCCGATTGCCTTTCCCCTGTCGGGAATAAAATACTAAATCTCTTGATTATTCACTGAGTAAACCTCCCTTCAATTCATTCGCTGCCACGACATATAGGCAAACATCCTACCATCATATCACTACTGCGGAACAATCGTTCATAAGCATCACGACAACTTGTGCCTAACCTCAGAGCTCTCAGAAACACCGCTATTGGGCTAAAACAATAAAATATTCTTCCATAAAGCAACGATAATAACTCAGACAACTATACTGAGAGAAACATCCCGCACCATAGACATAATATTATTACAATTCTTAAATTCTCGATGAATAGAAAGCGCTTTGTGTCGCGTAAGATTGAGTAGGAAGGAAACAAGGCATAAGCCTCACAGGAATCAAATCGCACGATGAGGAATCAAGAAGGGAAGTACTCCTAACAGCCCTGCAGCCTCCCGAGGATAAATACAGACGTCTCCATACCGATCCGCGAGACTCTACTAGACTTTCTCATGACTCGTGAGACCCTAGGAACCTAGTTCTCTGATACCATGTTGTCACGACCCAAAATCTTCTAAGGGTCGTGGTGGCGCCGGACACCGCTCTCAGGCAAGCCAACCAAGAATGCATAATTAAATTCCAGTTTTAATATTTGCAAAAATCATTTTTCTTATACATTAAATATTAGATAATAAAAATTTTACAAAAAAATGAACATAAAGTCGATAAAAGACTTAATACTGAACAATCCAAAATCCTCCAAGAACCCGGTGTCACAAATGCATGAGCATCTACTGATAGGGAAATAAGCTACAACATCCCTCTGAAATATAGTGGACATGAAATAAATACAATATGTTGAAATGGACTACACTAGCTGCGGGTCGCCTCGAATAATGCAACTCACCTAGTCCCAAAATCATTCGCGCTGCTGCACCCAGTAGGCTGCTAGAGCTACATATACCTGTGCAACAAAATTGCATAGAAGTGTAGTATGAGTACGTAAACAATATGTACTCAATGAGTATCCCGCCTAATCTAGAAGAAGTAGAGACGAGATGGTCAACTTTGACACTTACTAGAGGTCGATTGTCAATATACTAAAAATGCGAGAAAATCATGGATTTATATAGCAGTTCCAATTCACGAAGCCGAAAAATAGGTAAACACCTTCAACAAATAATCAAGGATTTTTCAAGATTTATTATTCATTATCTTATCAATTTATAACAAGCCGCGAAGGGCAAATTTCACATTTAAAATTCTCAAGAGACAATATAACATGCGTAAATCACACCGAGGAGACGGCCCGATCTAACAAAAATGTAAATTGTGCACTGCCGAGGGTCGAATGGTCTGAACCATAGATTCATCTATTTAATCTGCCGAGGTGTTTAGCCCGTTCCATAAATAAACACATACCCTGCTCGCGAATCATGCATGTGACGCAGGTACACATAGGGATACATGCTCAATCAGTCAATTAAGAACTTATCGGGGAATATTTATCCAAATAAAACAAATTCTCCTTTAACAAATTTTAAGAAATGGAGTTTAATCCTTTTAGAAATTCACTTACTAATTCAATGTGATTTAAGCAATTCAAGCTATCAATGGGTTCATAAATAATCCAAATATAACATGCTTTTGGCTCCTAACTACCCGGACAATAGCATAGTAGTAGCTACGCACGGACTCTCGTCACCTCGTGCGTA